>CAEGAF010162417.1:0-24164 GCA_903067075.1 Micropoecilia bifurca | reverse complement strand
TATAAACACTGTTTCACCACTACAATAGCATAAGTTCCAGGCACACAGTAAATACATAGAGCTGTTGTCACAGTTTAACAGATTTTGACCGTGTGTGTAAACATTGTGTTTTAATAATCGCCAGCTGCTTTACATCAGCCTGTGTTGCTCACGTTTGCAGTGGCGTTTATAAATTCCAATTAATTAAAAATTAGTCTGGCGATTGTGGAGAAACGATGTTTTGGATCTTGAACTTTTTTTTTTTTTCATTTAATCAAATTAAAACCTGAAACGTCATTGTATTATGTTAGTATTTCATGAAGTTGACCAACATAAAGCAGCTCATAAATGAGAAGGGAAAATAACTTTAGACTTTATTTTACAAAAAAAAACATCTTATGTGTTCATCCTTCTTAAGTTAACACTTTTAAAGAAAAACCTTTTTTGCTGTATTTATAGTGTTTATGGTAAGTCTGCCAGTTTATTCCCCATTAAATAACCTCGTGTTGAGATCCATCTTCCAATAAACTCTCACCACATTTCCTGTGTCTGCTAAAGAAAAGCATTCCTGCAGCATGTTGCTGCCACCACCATTTTTCTCCCCACCACACAAAGCATCTTACATGTAAGCCAAAAAGAAAAAATGCTAATCTCATCTGACCAGAGCAACTTCCTCCTTCCTTTGTCTACAAGACAGTGGCAAAATGATCCAAAGTTTAATGCAAGAGATGGCTTAAATGTTGTGTTAGTACGCCTTTGTGTAAGATCTGAGCAAACCAGTTAATAACTCCATTTGTAATAGGATCAGTGTGTCTATAGTGGTTCTTCTTTAGTAGGGATGCTCTGTCAGCGACAGATAGGCATGTCTTTAACATTTTACCTACCCCCCCCAAACTGACTGAGGTCGTTCAGTCTGGATGGAAAGATTTTTCCAGAAGAAACCGACGGTGACGTAATTCTATCAGATTATGAAAACGGTGTCATACGTACCTTGCCGTATTTCTGCGCATAGGAGCCTGTGAGCAAAGAATGGAAGACGATGATCGTCTCATCTAGATCCCACACAAACACTCTCTGCAGAAGCAAACGAAAGAGATAAGAAAGTATTTCACAATCCCCCACCGCCCCCCCCAAAAAAGTTTTGCCTTTATATTTTCATTGTACAAGACACTGAAAACGGTTCCATGTCCCTTATCCTTTGTATTGTAGTCAACAGTAAGCAGGTTGGATAAAAATGAAACGAAATGCCATATTTCCATTGAGATTTGAATAGATTATCTATTCAGAACTCCAAGTACTCCGTGAGAGCGAGTTCTTTAGCTCTTTACCTCCAGGTCACTGTCAGGGGGAGGAGAAGGGTTGTTTTTGCGGCCCCTGCCGCGAGACTTGGACCCCCCACTCCGGCAGGCTCTGTCGTCCAGCTCTTTGATGGGCGTGGAGGGGCTCTGCACTGTATCAAAGTCCCCTGAGAGCGAGTACAGAGACACAGAAAATGTGCTTGAAACATTTCATATTTGGAAATCCTCCCAAATCTCCCTCAAAACTACACAAGCAATCAAACTACGTCCAGTGCACTGGAAAGCAATAATGTGGTTAGAGCTGATTTCACAAGTGTTCTGTTGCTCTAAATCAGACTTGTACTGCCTGTCAAATTTAATAATTCAATGCAAGTGGAACGCCAGATCAACTTAAAAGAAAGCAGGAAACCTACAAAAAAAGAACAATTGGTTGTTTCGACAAATTTTGGGATAACGGGAACATGTGAATGATTAGCAAAACGGGAAAGACAAAACTTGTGCGATCTGATTGTTCTTGCATAGGTACTGCATGTGTGTCTGCAAAGGAATACAGAAGAATGCACACAAAGACACACACACACACACACACACACACACACACACACACACACACACACACACACACACACACACACACACACACACATTCTTCCACACGAGCACGCCCTCCCACTGCCATATGCTCCTACTGCTGCCTGGTAACTAGAACCAGACCTTAAGCTTCGACTCTCATATTGTTATGTCTCAATCTGAGTGGAAAGGGAGAGTGTGAGAGTGGGGGTGGATAACAAAGACACACACTATATGTGACGGACGACGACAACAACAACAAGAAAAAGAACAGACACACACACACACTGGAGCTGCTTGGGAGATTGAGGAAAAAGTGAGAAGGCTAAAGAAAGGGGGAAAGGTCAGTGACAGCAAGAATGATAAGCTTTTCTAATCAGTGATTCTGAATTACGGCCAAGACAAACCAAGGAAAAAAAAAAGGAAAACAGTGCAGTTGAATCTAAAGTTATGTTTTAGGCACAGTTTTTTTTAGCACACACGCATGCATACATGTAAAATATTTAACATTAGCTGATTGGAATTAAAAATGTGATCCATTTGATCTTTAGATCTTTAGAACATTTGATCTTTGTTACGCTAACTTTAGGGCTTTTCTGCAAATTCTTTTCTGCAACTCCTGTTGCAATGGATTACAATAATCTTGTTGACTCGTTCAACTTGTTGTCACGGTGTTACTTGAACGTAAAGTTATTAAATACTTTTGTCTTGAATGATTTGAATTATTCTTCCTCTGCAGCCCCCTATCTTTTGAGGGGTATCTCATTTGTAGATGCTGCCTCTTTAAACTATTTTGCCAGATGTATCATATATATAAATATATATGTACTTTTTGCAAAACATATTTTGATCTAATTATTACATTTTGATGCAAAACCCACTTTAAACCTTATTGACATAAAAATCTGCAAGGGTGTGAAGACGTGTCTGATTCCCTTTTTTTGCAACATCATATCAATTTAAATTTAAATGTTACTCAGACAAAACAAGTGGGCACAAAATGCATCTAAATCTTGTCTTACTGCCTCCCTTGTTTCACACATTTCGATTTAGCTCGACCATAAAGCACGCTGGTCAAACTCTCAGACGTATTAAGGAACCTTACAAACCTGGGTGAATCTCAGCAGCCTGCCCGGTCATGGCAGGAGCGGGATCTTGCAGCTGGTAGGCTGCCGTGGAGCCGGTGCCATCCACGCTGTTGGAGGTCATGTACGACCCGTAACTGGAGGGGGAGTAATACTGCGCATACTGGTTTTGGCCAAACGTCGTGTATGAGGGATAATCCTGCAGAAGATAACGCTGACTGTGAGCACATAAACAGTAAAGACAAGAAGTACAAGAAGCAACATGCTTCGGTTTCCAGGAAACGGCCCAGACATCTTTCTGAGAGCGGATTTTACTAGTGTTCCCCTCTCATTCTCTAATCCTTCATTCCCTCAAGTCTTTATTTTATATTCCAGAGACAATCAAAGCCTTGTGCTTCTCCGTTTAAATGACCAAGTGGAGATGGGCACTTTTATGACTCAGCTCTCTAAATCTGTCAGTACATCCATCTCTGGAAGTCTTTATAAACTGCAGCATACCACATAAATGCACATAAACATTCTTGCACAGATGGTGTGTCTTCAAACAAAGAGTTGTACGCAAGTCTGTTCTCATATTCTACAATGCGGACAGACTTAATTGTTTTCTGCCAGACTCCAGTCCCTCCTTTTGGTCTTGTGCTTTTTCTTTCTTTTTTTTTATTCAGTAAAGCGTTTCCAATATGCAAGGGAACATTTTTGCTAGCTCACAATGAAATTGATCAGCTAACCATAAACTTTAACCAGCTTGAACAAAGCCTTAAAATCAATAATATTAAACAATTTGTCATTTTTTAATGCTAAAATGCTTTTGTCCTCAAATTGGTGCTGTATCCCCTGAGTGTGGGCATTAAATCAAAACTGTTCTCACAATTTGAGGAATACAAGCGCACAGACACACAAACACACACGCACACACACACACACACACACACACACACACACACACACACACACACACACACACACACACACACACACACACACTCCACCCGCACTGGCCAAACTTCAGGCTTTTTTTATTAATAACCACATCTATCAAAAGACAGACATTAAAAACCCTCTTATTAGCATTTCAGTGCCAGAATACACTTTATCATGTGAACATGAATAAATATTGCAGGACAAAGCATTTTTTAACTGAGGCTAATTTTCTACTTCTTTCAAATGTTTCCCCAGGTTGCAAAATCGCTGTAAGGGTTTATTTCTTCATTCTGCCACAAAAGAACAAAACGCTTAGGTTTTCAAATATCTTGCAACTTAAACGACATAAAATACTTTAGCTTTACGACGGACATCAAATCTGTCAAACTATTATGTACAGTTATGGATCACCGTTTGTCTTATTGAGTGTGGGAAAGCAAATGCTGATGAACTAGACTGACAAATACTGTGTGCGTGTTTGCATAGTACCTGCTGTGTGGCAGTGTAGTTGGCAGGGTTGGACACAGAGTTGTTGGTGGCGTAGAGGCCTGACGAAGGAGTGAAACTGGAACCTTTGAAAACAAAATACAAGAACAGAAAAAGTGGAACCGAAAACCTTTGCGAAGAGGTAATCTTACTCCCGGAACCCGCCAGAAGAGAAATATGCATGTTTCACTGAACTGACCTGGCATCTGATAGGGTGAGTAGGCAGTCTGTCCGGGCTGAGGTGTGGGGAAGCCGGGGCTGTAGCTGAGGCCAGTCTGGAGTGGAGACTGACTCTGAGTGAGGCTGCTCTCCGTCTTAATCCCAGGAAGCATCACACCCAGATCTGTGACGAGAACAAACAGAAACTGGTTATGCCGTTATCGCTTTTATAAACATCTCTCTTGCAATGAGATTCACAGTAACTCTTTTTTTTCTCTCTCTCTGCTGGCATCAGTAAAACTGTTAAATGCCTGGTGGAATTTGATGCTTCAGTATAAAGTGTCCTACAGTTTTAACTACAACCAAAATTGGTAACACTTTATTTGAAGGGGTGTGTCGCGGCCTTCTATTTTCCAAAAACCAAAATTCCAACAAAGGCCATGGGTGGTTTGATTTGAACGCACTTCCAACTTGATTTGTTTTGAAAAAATATACTCTTTATTTCTTGTAAAAAAAAAAATTAGCGACAAAATAATTACCAAAACTGTCTTACAACTTAGCCAAAAAGGAAAGTAAACTTAATGTGACGTTTCAAGTACGAAAAAGTGGTCAAAAAATCATGTACAAAAATATCCCGTCCAAACACCAAACATTTGCCAAACAATGCCTCCACCAACTTTGCGTGATTTTGTAAATTATGATAATTTAGTACAAAGTTGGCATTTTAATGGACTTTCAATGCAACTTTTAGAGCAACTTTGCATTAAAAGTCAGAGACCAGAGTTCTCTCTTACTTTTAGGAGAAGAAGAAACAAAGAGATTCAATTTAATTCAGTTCAAAAAGAATTCATTGATCCCAAAGGGAAATTAAATACTGCCCTGACCCCATGTCATTCAAGTATCTCTAAAGAGTCGCTGGAGATGGTGATGTATATCGGCCTCACGACGGTCATGGCATGCTAATAGGTCAGTTTCTGGGCACCAGAAACAATATTTCACAGAAAATGGTCTGGATGACATCATCAGCTGATGGCAAGCAATGCTAATCCACCTCATTTGCCTTTGCAGAAACTTTTTATATCTCTGTCTGGTGGTATGTTTAGAGAGACATTGGAGACGGCGATGGGATTCTTGCCCATTGCGATCAATGGTAGCAATGGTTCGAACTTCCCTCTTCTCTTTCTGCTCTCGCTGCAAATTTGAGGTCATAATTCAGGTTCTACTAGACGCTTTTGAGATGCTAATCGCATGCTTTCGTTTGTAAAAAACAATACCTTGTTGCCACGGCTATGCATCATAACAAGTATCCAGAAGTAAAGAAGCAAGAACAAGAAAAAAAACCTCCTAGCTGCACAGCTTCCAAAACCACACGGAATAATTGTGTAAACATGAAATGCCTCAACAAAAAAAAATGAAATTACAAGCAAAGGTCTACAAAAAAAGAACAAATGATAACCAATGGAACAGAGCAACTCCAACATTCTGCCATCATGCCTGACCTAATTCTAGCATTATAGATAACCCTCCCTCACCTGTTGCTGCTTAATTTCTGGATGAAAGATGTCTACTACCCATTGCACAAATTAAACACATTTTTAGTGCCTGCTTTTCATACCATAAGTGGAGAGTCCGTAGGCCTGTCCCGTCTGCGAGTAGGCTGTATAAACGGTTGACTGCTGCAAGCTGCTGTACTGGGGCTGGCCAGCGTATGTTGGCATTGCAGGAGCCGGTGGTGTGGAGAGGATGTGAGGGTACGGCCTGGGGGAAAACAGAGGTGAGCTTATGGACAACTCTACCTCATCGAAGGTGTGTTTGAAAGAAAAAGAAAAAGCAAGCAAACTTACTTTGACGGGTAGAGCGAAGGGGAGTACTGATGGGCCGAACGAGGGCTGTATCCGCTGCTGGTGATTACTGAAAAGCAGTAAAATAATCCCAAACAAGAAAGTTTCAAACCGGTGTTTAGCTTTGCTTATAATAAAAATCCTTCACGACCAGCATAACTCAAGGGCTCTGGCTTATTGGAGCTGAAATGCTATTCCAGTAAACACACAATCTGAAGCACTTTGAATGGAGAAAAGCCAAGTTCTCCACTGCAGAGAGAGAGAGAGAGTCCACAAAACAAAAAAAAAACCCTTGCAGAGGGCCTCACAGTGAAACACAATGTCTTTTTGTGGTCATTGAGATGTCAGAGCGCAGTACTGACAAACACCCCGCTACTTTTAAGCGCTCTCGCAAATGCTTTGTGTATCCGCGCGTGGGTTTCGCAGTGTAAAAAAACCACAGGGCTGTTTGTGATTCTAAAAAAAAAAAAGAAAAACATAAAAATGTCTCTCATGCTCATGCCAGCCCTTCTTTCATGATGCAACCCAAGGCCAGACAGCAGTTCAGTGGATTAAAGCTTTCAGCAGGGCTGCCACCGAGCTAAAACGGATGATGACGGTATCTACGGGAGACGAGTGTTTTGTGTTGCGTCGAGCTGAACTGCTTGACGGGCTTTACCTGATCCGGCGTATGTGTCCAGTGCTGTGTCGCCTGTCGTGGTGACCGTATCGCTGCTATTCAAAGGCTCTGTTTTCACTTGAAAGAATAGGACAAGAAATAGAGTTAAAGCTTTTAAACTTATGATGTTTCATAAATAAAACAAACCAACAACAACAAAAAAAAAACCATAAATCATGCAGGGTAAAAAGCAAATAAACAAATACATCACCATGCAATTCTGCAATTCCAGTGTTGTCAACAGAAAGCTGTGTGCAGGGGTTCCCCTTTTTTTTTCTTTTTAAAGCTAATCAAAGTTCGCCGCTGAGGGTATCGAGTTTAAATAGCTCCAACCTAACTGAGCACCTTAATGTACCCACCTTCCTGTTTTTCATTTAAGTTCCTGAAAATGATAAATACCATGAAATTTGATAATTACGTTTAAAACACAATTATGCACAGAAAACCACCTGGCAAATTTCCCTTCACATCTACCGACTTCCCCTGCAGATCCATGAAAGCTGATCCTCTGACCAGTGGGAACCTCTGCAATAACTACATTTGAAGACCACACACGCTGTCATAAATTCAGTGTTGGCATGTCAAACACAAACAATACAGCACAGCAAACAAAAGCCAATCAGGCCAGGCCCTGGCAGAAAAATCATTCTCCACTACACAGACTGACCCTCTCTGCTGTTAATGTAATGCTCTATGAGTTTCACACACATGCTCCTCTGTACCATAGTCCTTGGAACCCGAGGCAGGGGGCGGGCTGCTGCAGCCCAGCAGCCAATCAGCCGTGTTTAGAACGGTCATGCTTTCACCTGCGGGAGTGCAAGGCGGGAGAATGGAGAGGATGTGATGCAACTAAAACCAGGTGCATGATCCATGGTAGATTATTAATAACTGCATCACACAGACACTGGTTTATAGTACATGAGGAAAAATTTGGAATGCTTTGTTTTTTTTGGTTATTTTGGCTTGACTCTTTAAATTTTGGTTTCAACCTTATGAAACCAAAGTCTAACTTTGAGAAACGTAAGCAAAGGTCGACAAAAAAGTACAATAAGAAGCACAATATTTGGCAAAGATGACAATTCTCAGTGGTAATGTAAAAGACTCAGTAGCAAACATTCTTTGTGTTTACTCATGTTTACCCTAATATCAAAGGTAAAATTATTTAAGTGTGGCAAATAAGCAAAAACAGAAGGAATATACAAAAAGGCAAAAGACTATTTATTTCGCCACCGTAAAAAGTGTCAACTCAAAAGAAACTTTAGTAGATTCGCCTAGAAGTAAACCTGGGTCATTGTGTGGATGAATAAAAGATGGAACCGTTTCAGTGGTTTAATGTGTTCTTGCAAATTGTAAAGTTAACTTTCTTTTTTTTTCTTTTTTTTACCCGTTTCAAAAACGGAATCACAATGTGAACTGAGAGCAAAGCCTTTTTGATGCATCTTTCTCTGCTTCCATCCATGTGCATATGTGTGTAAACGATTTCCTCTGAGCAACAAAGAAACCAACTATGGGACGTGATCGCCAATTTAAAACAGCCTGCTTCTTGACCCTCTTTATATATTGCATACGGTCCTTGGTCACTTCTTTGAACATGATTAAAACTCATCAGCGACCATATGAGAACTCCATTTAATTCCGGTCGGCTTCATTAATCCCCTCAGGGAGCAATAGAGCCCAGTGGACCAGCTGTAATGAAGACAAATGAGTTGCTGTGGAGATGGCCCGTGGGCCTGAGTGTTGGCTGATGTCAGGTGAGGGGAATGCTGGTTATGTAGTTTGTTTTGGCTGTCTGTGTGTAGTCCTGACTCTGTCTGTTTTAACTATTAACTGTGAGCTCATCACAAATGACTCGATGGCGTCTGAATTTGGCGTTAGTCTGCCCCGGGGCCGATGCTATTAATGTAGCCGCGTCTCCGTTAGCACGTGGAGATGAGCAAACTGAGAGATGAAGCTTTTCCTATTATTGTCTGCTATCAAACTGTGGTTAGATCAAAGGATCGTCTTCAATAAAACCTTTAAATCCTGCGTTATTACATCGTCAAACTCCTTTGAAGCCCACTGAGAGAATAGGGCAGTAAAGGGTGACGTAAAGGGATGCAGAAAAAGATGAATTGTGGAAGAAGGAGGGAAAAGAAAAGGCTGGTGGAGAAAGAAAAGAAAAGAGAAAAGTGTAAGCTAGCGTTGACATCTAAGACAGCAGTGATGCTTTAATGCTCTTGTAGAGGAAATAGTTTCCAGTAGGATTTTGGGCTTGCACTTAAACTCAACACACACACAGATGCAGTTTGCCAAGTGGTTAGCCGAGGAAAGCAGAAGAGCTTTACTGTGTGTTTACACACATTCTGTGGTGATTTACTAAAGCACTAATGCCAGTATGTGTGTGTGGGTGTGCACTCAGACATTTGCATGCGCATGTCTAATGTTTGTCTCCATACATGTCCTCATCCTGCATTAATCTGTGCATGTTGAAAATCTTAAGCACATTTTTATTTTTATGTTTTTAACAGCAGCTTTCATGACGTTGAATTCAAATGCTTTTGTTTGAACCACATTTCAGTGTGTGGCTTGCATGTGTGCTTTCTATCCGATGGTCTGTAGCTGTTCACAGGGTTTGCACTTCTGAAAATAAAGTAGGTTTTAAGGTTTTAGGGCAGTGAATGCCAAAGTGTTTATTGTAACTTGGTGTTTAATTTCATATTGTACAAAAATAGGATTTATCCAGGAGGAAAATTAAGACATTTTTGGCAACCAGGAGAAAAAAAAATTCACATTCTTGTTAAAAGTTTTCCCCTATATTTTTTTTTATTAAAATCATTTTTATTATCTCATTGATCATTTAGGTGGATTAGAAATTAAGAAACTCTTTTTCTACAAAAAATAAAATATACTATAATGCTCTAGTCAGTTGGAAGAATTTTAGGTTTACACATTTACATATGATATAATATTTAGTATTTAGAAATAAAAAAACATACTTCCACTTGTCTATGTTTTAGATATGGTTTTAGACAACTAAATCTTGTCTCCATCTTTGAATTTTCCTGCCAACCAGTTTAATCACTGAGACATGATGTTTATATCACTCTTTTCCTGGCTAAGAATGGAGCAAAGGAACTGAACTGCCCAATATTTTTCAGTGCAATGCATAAACATTTTTGTCAGAGTTGACACACTATTTTCTTTCTTTCCATTTAGTGAATTTTTCATTGAAATAACAATCCCTTCTCAATGTATTTGTACCACTTGAGTTTTTCTAACATCTTGCCGAGTTAGAAGCCATGAAGTAAAGAAAAAAGCCTCTTTTGTAGTTTGCCATAAGCATTGTACTGAACACAACAAAAATGGGGAACAATTTTGGTCAGATGAGACTAAATTGAGCTGTTTGGCCTACAAGCAAAATGCTATGTAGGGTAGAAAAATAAACCGTGCTTCGCTCTAAACAGACAAACAGACAATGCCCCATTTTGAAACACGGTGGAGGGAGTATTATGCTGCGAGGAGGTTTTTCTTCAGCAGGGATGGGGAAGTTGGATAGAAATAAAGACAGGGCAAATGTGGAAGAAAATCTTTTAGACTTAAAAATTAAGTCCAAAAGATGGGAAACAATTTTTTAGATGTAAAAAAAAAAATCCCAAAACAATAATAATCGTTGTCTCCACAATTTAGCTTTACTTTGTGTTACCGTCTTACTCCCAGAATAAACTGAAGTGTGGGGGTCATAATGTGACAAAGAGACTATGAGACCGTTAAACGACTTAAAGTGACCTCTCCATCACAGTCCCAGCTGGTAAAATGTGTTCTGCCTGCTCACCTCCTGTTCCATTAGTGGTGATGGAGGGACTGCCAAGGTTGCTCTTGTCCAGTTTGGAGCTTGTCGAGTCTCCGGCTCCCACGCGGTTATGAGGACTGGCTAGGTCCTGCATTTCCATAGACCTAACAGAGGCGAGGATGGAGGGACAGGGAGCAATAAGACGAACCGCAATTCTTGAATGACACACACAAAAAAACAAAAAAAAAACTCAAAAAAAAAAACGCTCTCGCAGCTGGAAGACCTACATCTTTGATTTAATATGTAAAACTCCCAGTGAGCACATTCAGTCATATTCAGTATTCCCACAGTGTCGTAAACCTCATGCTGCCCAGTATCGGTCAGCTTAGCCGAGCATGTGTTCAGAGGCGTTAGACATTGACTATGGGCCTGCCGGCTATTTTATGAACTGGGATGTGTGCGCTTGTGAGCGAATGTGTGTGTGTGTGTGTGTGTGTGTGTGTGTGTGTGTGCGTGTGTGTGTGTGTGTGTGTGTGTGTGTGTGTGTGTGCACTTGCGGGCAGCAATACAAACCCACAGCCTGCCATGCTTCAGCTTTTACAATGTGCTCTACGCGCATGACTGGGACGGATCAACGCACAAAGTGGTGATGATAAACCGAGAGTGTGAGAGTGAGTGTGCGGGCAGTCAGAGGCAGAAGAGATCAAATAACAGCTGGAGTTCAGATATTACTGACCTTCAATGTCTATCGAGATCTATATTACTTTTGTAAAGTTGAAACAAAACACATATTGAAGAAATAAATCACTTTTTGCTACTGTTAATGCGTGCACATTGTGAGAAAAACCAACTCAAAACTCAATATTATTGCTAGTCATCACTAAAGAGCATCAGAAGGAGGGGGTTTTTTGCGGGGTGGAGGGGAGGACATAGTTCTTTGTTAACTCCTAGCGTGTGTGGACAGTGCCTCTTATAAAGAGCCCTTAGTCACTGACCTTGAGGTTTTCTCAAACTCTTCCTTTTGTGCGGTACATCAAAGGCCAAACAAATCCAGAGATGGAAAAAAGAGCCAAACTAATGCGGGCTGTCGCTGGAAAGAGCGAACGTCCCTGCAGATATCTCTACATCTCTACACATGACTGCAAACCAAAGTCAAGATAAATAATAAACATTTTATAGCTGCCTGGGAAAGATATCCAAAAGTAAAATGTGCAAAGAACAAAGAATTTAAGCAAGATATGGAGTTCACCTGCATAATCGGACTAAAATAATGCCTTTTATATTACCGTATGTGCACAGACTTTCACAGTTGCTTTTCCGCTGCGTGTTCAAAACGCTTCATCCATCCTTACTTTAGTCTTTCAACAGCAGGAAATAATTCTCTCTCCCCTCCTTGCCCATTTTCCCCCCTCTCTGTTTTTGCTCGTCTTGAGAGGCAGTGGCGGGATTTGGTGTTTCATAAACTCTTTTCTGTTTTTTACATTACGTCTGGCCTTTGACTAAAATGAGCAAAATTCTAGTAAAATATACGACTCGCTGGAGTAAGAGACATACAGCAGATTCAGCGAGATGCAACTAAGGATTATATTCATTCCAGTTTGTTGGTCAAATGTATTATTTTAGAAGCAAAAAAAAGCCTCACCTCAGTAAAATGTCCCATTTCCAATCAGCTGTAGAGATAGAGACTTCAGTGTCTTGTAAAAAATATCTCTAGACCGCTAACTTTGATTATGTTACAATGACATATTTCCATTTATTCTATTGTGATTTTATATTACTGACCAACTGTGATATTAGAGGAGAAAGAAGCATGTTTTTTGTTGTTTTTTAAAAAAAGATAAATATATGAAAACTAAGATTTGAGTCATTGCTTGCAGTTGGGGAATGAAAGATTGGATCTGTGAGACACACTTTTACAATTGATTCTTGTTTAGATTTAGATCTAGACTATGACAGGGCCATTACTACATGATGGATATGCTCAGATCCAAACCACGGTAGCTCTGGCTGCATCTATACCATCACTGTACTGCTGGAAGGGGAACCCGACACTTAGTCTATATATTTTTCCGTCTATCTTTTCATCAGCTCTCCCCAGCTTCCCTGTCTTCTTGAAGAACAGCATCCTCAGAGTATGATGCTGCCACCACCAGGTTTAACTGTGCGGATGATGCATAATGTTAATATTCTGCCCTCAGGCAAATTACTGTATTTTCCGGACTATAGAGTGCACTATACTGTAAGCTGCAGCTACAATTTAAAAAACAAAAACAAAAACAAATACTGGAAACCTACATTTATAAGCCGATGGTATCTCCACTGCTCTCAAATTTCCATAAGGACCCAGCAGAGGACAGCAAAGGGCTGCGTCCTAATAAACCTGCTGGATTTATTAAGGACGCTGCCCTCCATCTCCAACGCCTAACCATGTTTTCGTTCACGCTGAGCTTGCCTGCAGCGGTTCTATTTCCTCCTGTCCTGCCAGATTGACAGCCCTCAACGCTGCATCATATGTGTTTGAAGAAATTGCTCCGTCAACGCTAAACAACGCTAACATGTGCAGGTTAGCACATGCTAGCAGCAGACTAAACAAGGGCAAATTAAAATTGGCACTTTTTTCGTTGATTTCTAATTTTGACTTCCATTGATTCACTTCCTGCTAAAGAGCCACCTAGTGGTTGAAGAAAAATCCACAGATAAGCCGCACCGGGCTATAAGCTGCATGGTTCAAAGTGTAGGAAAAAAGTAGCGGCTTATAGTCCGAAAAATACAGTTGTACATTTCCAGTCTCATCTAGCCAGAGCAACTTATATACTTGTCTCCCACATAAACTGGATTTTACTTTGGTATATCACAATGTGCAAAAATATACTCACCACAAAAGCTTTCAAAAATATATAATTTTACTTACTTGTTTGATCTGGACTATGACAACTTTTTCAGATTTTTATCACTAAAAAAATTAGAACCATACATCCATTTTCCTCTACTCCATGATTACATTCTACCTTTTGTTTGTCTACCACATTAACGCCTAATACGTTTTGTGGTTATAAAGTTACGAGACGTAAAAATAAAGGTCAAGGTATATGTGTGCCCTTGTGAGGTCCTCTATATTTTAACTTTAAACTACATAATCTCGAAAAATTTTGGCAGGATACACCAGAAAAAGGATACATTCCCGTTGCTCTCAATGCATGTATGGCATGTGTCATTTGCGTTTCAGCTGAGGGTAATCAGTATATCTTTCTTTTGCATGTGAGTGTGCGTGTGTGTGGTTTTCAGAAACTGAAGCCTTTGGGAAGTACCGATGACCTCACCACTGCTCGCGACTGCAGTGAAACCTCACCTCTCTGCACCATGATCAGAGAAACAGGACACACACACACACACACACACACACACGCACACGGTGTCAACAGCACACACATATAAATGAGCATACCTGACGTCTGAAGGGTCTGGAACATGAGATTCACTGTGTGATTTCTTCACCTGCGGAGAGACCAGAAGACAGTAAATTACTTTGCAAACACACAGCCTCAAACACACAAATGTGATGCATTACGCATAAGCAGCTAATAAGAACCAGTGTTAAGTGTCCCATAAACAAGCCCCATAAAATGGTGTTAATGAGTCAAACACATTGTACCAGGATTATAAAACGATGTGATTCAAAAAAGAAAAAAAATAGAAAAAGAAAAAGAATATTTCCTCAACACTTCCAGGAGATGAAGTTATCTATTATGCAAATGATCAAAAACAGCATAGTTTCTTATTTTTTAAATTATATTGGGTTTGTAACATTAAAAAAGTGCAAAAATAATTTACAGTAAAAAAAAAACTGAAGTTTATTATGGACTCATGACATGCTAGAGAAACTAAAAAAGTGAATAATATTGTTCTAAATGGCTTTTTGTACTTTAGAGTCTTGCAGTGCTGCTCCTCCCCCACCTGTTGCTGGTACACATTTCCGTTGCTTACAAGAACTTGAGCTTGAAGAGAAAGGATTGAAGGGGAGTTACCCATCAGCTAATATCAGGTAACTATTCTGATGTTACTTTTTAGGGAGCAGAAAACGAAAAAGTTTACTCGAAAACTATAATAAAGGCTGTTTTGTTAAGTCGAAATTGTTGTCTTTAACTCAAAACCAAATAATGCAAATGCAGCTGAAACTGAGACGTTTATATACATAGTATAAAAAGAGACCAACAGTTTTTACTGTCTGATAGTCATTCACAATAAATCTGCTCTGTTCAAGATCGGTCAGGAATGCCAAAATTATTTTTGTTTGCCAGGAGAAAGAATAAGGAGGGGATTGTTTTGTTTTTTCTTTAACTTTCTCAAAATGTAGGCGTTTACATATTTTCTTAGGATTTGATAGAGTGCATGACTTAGGTCAAACATGTTGCGTGTCTTTGAATGGTCATTCATCCTGGTCCACTCCTCCTGACAAAGTTAATGAAATAAAATGAAGATTGTGGGTCGTCTTGCTCACACACATCGTTTCTGCCCTAATTCCACATGCTTGCCTCCATTTAACCCAAATGTTGTAAATTAAGCTGATGTTAAAGAGAGCAATACAAATGTAACATTAAAAAAAACGTCTGACATTGTTCTTGCAGTTAGCATTTAAAATAATTTAAATTTCTTTATCTGACTATAAATGGGAAAAGTTTACTTTTATTGAAGATTAGACAATCAGGAAAAAAATGGTTCTGTCTTTTCCATAGTTGTGCAAATCTGGTTACAACTTTGTATTGAAAATAACTTAATAAATGATACATTATTTTCCCAGTAAGAATTTGTAATTTGAAAATTAAAGCACCTACAAAATATTTCACAATTACTGCTTTAAATTTCCGTGTCGATAATCAAACACTGCAATATTTTTATCCAATCATATCCTGATCATTTCATATCATCCAATATTTTCAAATAAATCACAACCTGCTGTCAGTAGCAGAAGGTGCCATCAAGTTCAAAGTGCTAACTACAGTCTAAGTGACAGATATTGACTTTCCCTTGTTCACCTGTGACCCTATCTCCATCCTGCGCTCGATCGCTGCTCTCAACCCCCTGGAAGAGTTTAAAGGTCCCAGCGGGGTCATGTTAGGTCACAGTGGAGAGGTCACTCCTCACCGTTAAACATGTCCGTGTAGAAACTGAACTCAGCCTTGACTTTGGAGAGGTTTACTTGTGACATGTGGTCAAGTCAATTAGTGTGTACGGGTTCTTTGGAGGGGGGAAGAAAAAAAAAAAGATTATGGAAAACCGTACTTCAGTCTCCACCGCAGCATACACTCCCTGCACACAGGCTCGGTTTACGCACGCCTTTGTGTGAGGCTATGTCGAGACAGACAGCAGACCAGTGGTTCTCTATTAAAATTCCTCTCTCTTATTTGGAGCAGGAACTAATTAGACGAGTAAATGCAGGGTGGAGCGAGGGCCAATGTGTACCAGCTGCCCTATAATCACTGTGTCAACACACTGTCAAGGTGTAGGGGCACGCGCAGGCTGCCAAACACACAGTCCCACACAGGGCAAAACGCAGTCGCAGGAAAATTCAACCAGGCAGCATACGTCCAAGTAGTTTCCAAATTATCGCAATCATAGGTAAGTGCGCAGAAAAAGAGAGAGGCAGAAGCTAAACTTCGGCTTTCCGAAAACTAGGACATGTCTTGCGTGTTGATGTGTGTGTGGAGAGGACGCTGTTGTGCTGCTATGGTTCTGATTAGAGGATCCTGCTGAGAGAGTATAAGAAGCAGCACTTAGCTGTTTAAGACAGAGGTCAAAGGTCGGCCAGACTTCTCATATGGATCGCTTTACACACAAACACGCACACACTCACGCAGGCACGCACACCCACACACAACACTTTCATGTCACGTTACATGCTTTACTGAAATTTAACAAGGCTGTCAGTCACGGCATCAACTGGGATTGCCGTGAGAAACTGCAATCCACATGTAGCGCACATGCAGGACCCCCCTGACACACACACACGCACACACACATGCAGCAGTGCATAAGCTTGGCTTGGTTTCTGTCTCAACATGATCTACGAAAACACAAGCACACGCAGGCTTTGATCCCGGAAAGCTTTTAGGACGCACGCGTTCCCTCAGTGTCCGAGTCTCTCGCCTCACTCAGGGTGACGAGTCTTTTATCGTTGACTCTCAGACATGCTTGTTTCTCATAAAAATAAAGGAAAAATTGCATTTGTTTTATGGGTTAGTCAAATATCATAGATGTAATATGTTATATTTATCTTCATTAGACGACTCTGCTGTGCGTAAACGCTCAGAGGAGGTATTTCAACAGACCATCCCTTGACAAAGTAAAGAGGTAATAAAACTGTAATATTTAACATTAGCAGTGGTAATAAATCCAGCATTATTAGCTCTCCGAGAACTAGCGCTCAGCTAATTTTGCTTCTAGCATCAGACACAAAGCTCCCCTGAGTTCGCTCTTAGGTGGCCACAATGTCTGAATAAACCATTTGTGTCACCTGAGCCACCAAAAAAGATGACCTTTGACCTGGTTGACCGGGTGACCGGTCTGGAACACTACCTGGTTGGCGAAAGGACTCCCTAAGGGATAAATTCATCTGGCACAGGTAATTAGCACAATAAAGATCCATTTGAGCAAATACTAAGAGGCTTTATTATTACAATTGGACTAGGCTAGAAATGAACGAGGTAGATGTAATCAGAAGATCATTTAAGATCTTCTGAAATGATGAGAAGATCTAAAATGGTAGATGGAGATATTTTTTCTTAACTCCATCAAGAAGCTGAAATTCAGCATTAAAAATGCACATATTCGGGTTTGTCTGAATCCCCGTGCCTCTCCAGGGAAGACAAATTAAATTAGATTAACCGATAATATCCATCTGGAATTACATCTTAAAAATAGAGGTTTTATACGTGACACTCATACTGAATTTTAAAATAAAGTCTGAAAATTTAAGAACTGAAAAAATATGAATGAAAGCAACATGGATATACGCTTACATTTCCAGTCTGTTATTAATTTCAATGTAAGTACATAAAAAACACAGCTGTTGAGTTTCTCCCTTTTTTCACCCCCTCCAGAAATAGCTTATATTTCAGTAAATTTTGAACTTTTGATCAACCAGATATTTTACCGATTCATTAGGCAATCCTTAAAAACGGGAAAGTATCACAGCAGCTTTTGTTTTCTTTGAATTTCAAATAAATGTCCTCTGGGGCTTGGAGATCCGTTCTTACCTCAGAGTGCAATCGAGTCAGTCAGCAGTCCCGCTCTTCCACAAAGCATTAGGGAGAGCTACTATCGGGCAGCTCCCCCCTCAAGACGCAGACTGCCCTCTCACCCGCAAGCAGAGACTCACCCTCGCTCCCTAAATGCCTCTCTTCTCCGTCTACCTGCTTCACACTTTGTACTCCAGGAGTCTCATACGTCTAAAATGTTTCCCCCTTTTGTTTTTTTTCTTTTGGATTTTTCTTTGTCACTGTGGGACCAGAGAAAGGGAACACTGCGCATTGACTAGGTCCTCTCTGTTGCTGCCGCCGCTGCCGCTGCTGCTGCTGCTGAGGTCAATCCATGCACAGCTGCTGTCTTCCCCGACTCCAGTAATGGGGAACATTTCACTCGTCTTGTTCCCCTCCTCCTCTGCCTCCACCCCCTCTTTTTTCGCTTCTCCTCCTCCTCCTCTTTTTTCTCTGCTGTCACTCATTACAGACTCACCCAAGCTTGCATTTAGAGCCTAAAAACATTTGAAATGTTAATTGTTTTGTTCTCCCAGTCTGATCTCGACTGAAGCTCTGACATAAAAGTCTAGTTGTGTACAAAACCCCCAACGACCCCCCAAAAAACACAACACAGTGAAGCATTTTATAAATAGGAATAATGTGTGAGGATCTCCCTAAGTGCAGCAGAAAGTACAAGCAAGTTCATAAACTTCGCACCTCTCAATTGACCATCCCTCCTCCCCTCCATCCCCTACACACATACTTAGACACCCACACCACGCAGGGTCTCACATGTACACCTGAACACACTTTTCAACCCGTGTTAACTGGGACCAACATTTCGTGCGGCCGGAGCAAACACCCATCGAGCCTCATCAAGCCGCATTGGTCTGAAGATGGCACTCTTTCACTTTGTCCATCAGTTTTAAAGGCTGGTACTGAGCCAAAGACAAGAACCACACTTTTACACACATTCCTGAACCACACAGATGGGTGTTTATCCTTCTTTTCTCAGTACCACTACTCAAACATAAATGAATTCTGGAAGAAGAAAATAATAGATAGATAAATATCTTCTTAATTATAAGGTAAATCATTAATTGACCCCTTTCACAAAAAAATAGGGGTGTGTTTGGATTATAATTTCTACTGTATTTCAATTTATGCAACTCAACTTTAAAGTTAATTCCAAATAACTGAATAATTTGACAATTGTCAATATTGATGAAAGAGCAAGACACAAATAATAAAAAAATCAGCAAATAGTAAAAGTACATAAAAGTGTGGAAAAAAATCTAAGTTAAGGCAAACACATTCAAATGCATCTGCACTGGGGTTTTTTTTTTATATAAAAGCTAAAAGTCACCTTCTGTCCTAAAATGCTATTTTTCATTTATAAAGACTTCTTTCTATTATTAGTTTTGACATTGATAACATCAAGATGTTGTATTTTCAGTACGAGGAAGAGCTTTCATTTGGTTGTGATCATGTAGTAGTTTATTGTGGGTGTGCAGTGGGAGTGAACTGAGATCTCAAGACATAAAATCTTGCCATAATAAATTGTCATAATATTTCTTGTTAAAGTCAACAGTCTTGTGACTTTAGCTCTCAACATGTACAGTATAGTGAAGGAAGGAAGTTATTAATATAAGTCTGTTATAAAATGGTGAGACCTTTCACATTTCCCCAGTAGCACTAGAAAACGGGCAAATTCACAGCACTTTATGAATCTAGAGTACATTTAAATGTCTCTATTCAAACTTAAACAGAGGCTGAGGATCAGTGGAAATTATAGTTCAACTGGAATATTGTGAGTGTAATGCCAGCTCTCATACTCACAAAAACAGCATTGTGTATCTTCCCTTTTAACCAGAACCGGTTAAATGTTCTGGTCACCTTAGTCAGGATGAAAAAAAAAAATCATCCAACATGAACTAGATTTTGTTATTCGTATTTTATCTAAAAATGCCACATGTATACAGTAATATTCAATATTCAGCTACTTTTAATATGACAAGTCACATTTTAAGCATTTTCTAATGTTTTGAATTTATTCAAAATTTTTGAGCATATTGTTAATGTGATATCATTTTACAAACTGGAATGTCAACTATGCCATTTTGTAGCATCTGTTTCATTGTCAAGTGTTGTCTTTGCTCACATAATCATGTTTCATAATGACACTTCCTAAAACAGTTGTTCTCGTTGAAATATTTTAATGCTTTAATTTTCAAAAAGTAAAATAAACAAATGAATAATTAAGTAAATGAATAAATAAATACAAAGCGATGTTCTACAACAAACAACAATATTTAGGAACATCCAAGAAGTCACAGTATACAATATATTTGTATATACAATAAATATTCCCAATGAAAAGAGACCATAAACTGACTATAGAAATGCACTGTTTGATTTTATTGTGGTGTTTCATGTTAGACCTTTACATATTTATGTCCTGGTTTAATTGTAAGGTAGCTTTCATGCTCTGTGATTTATTTGCATGTGTTGCAAATAAATCAACAAATGTTTTGGAAGAAATACAAAAAATACTAATAAATGAAAAATATGATAAATGAGGTGTGAGCTGGTGCAATCAAGATAATTTCAAAGTTACAGAAATCTGACAATGGAATCGCCTTTGTCATGTCTTAGAATTCAGTTTTTTTGCAAAGACATTGGTGAGAAGAAACAAATTGGAGGAGGATGGCACATGGCAAAAAAAAAAGTGTCACTAATTTTGTAAACGGATACTGATTGATATTTTGTGCCAACTGACACTTTCTTTAAGAACAAGCACACTTGCATTGGCGTTACCATATTTGAACAAATATGGTAACGCCAATGCAAGGGTTACCTGTCTTTAACTGGGAACCAGCCATCTATAGATTGGTCAGCAACATTTATCCCCAACCTTCAAAAAAACCCTGTGATTGATAGACTGCTTGTGGAAGGAGTGTGCACATTTTAGCAAATGTCTGTAGCGTGTGTGTTATTGGTGGAAATGCGAGCATGCGTGCATTTGTGTGTGTGTGCGTGTGTGTGAGCACTGGCCGTTTGAGAACGTATGTAGAGGACTAGCTGTCAGAACAGATTAGGGTGCTGCCGAAGCGCTTGACAACTCAAGCACTTTATTATTAGCCAGGCAAGACCTCATTTGGAGGGGAGGGGGGTTGTCCAAAAACATCCCTGGTGAAATATTTTCACAGCAAGTGGAGAAGGGAGGAGAGGAGGTGTCCCCAAACATGCCTGATGAAATATACAGGCCAAATTAAAACAGAGACGAAAAGAAAGAAAAAAGACTAAACAAAACTCCAGAGAGGAGTTTTGTTAATCAGAGCGTTGAGCTGAAGATTTGCAAAGAGTAGTGTCCTGCTGAAGCTAAATACCATAAATCAGCTTTGCTTTCTGTTGATTTTAGAAGTGCTGTAAAAACGTTTGACAAAAGTGAGGTGTCCTGGCTTTGACGTTGTATTTCGAGTGGAACAACAGCGGTCCTACCTAACCCTAAATATAGTTTCCAATTTGCTCAGAGATACAACAGTCTCATACAAATACTAAATAAACAGAAAAGCTGTAAAGCCATGGATTTTGCTTTAGAACAGATCTGGTTTCCTTCTGTTTCAAAATCATTTGGATGCTTTGTAGTTAACGACAGGGCGTGACACTGCTTACTCCAGATACATTGATCGTATTGGGATTCTTTTTCTCACAATCTAATATTTGATTTGGTTTGCACACTTTGACTTGTCAAGCGTGATAAAAAGATACAAAATCCTACTACTAGGAATGCCTTAATGCAGTTGCGTAAGGGTCACATGTAGGATATTTTCAAATGATTGGTATTCCCTCCAATGTACCATCTGTGAATGTGTCCATTGCACCTCCAGCGAGCAATTTTGTTAAATCACAACATATATTCATATTTACATCTTGTAAACCTGAATTCTAGGCTGGACTTATCCCACTATGCTTAGAAAGTATGGGATAGCTCTCAATGTAGTAAGGGGAAATAACACAGAGAGCAGCTGAAACACTTGCCAGTGAATGTTGTGACGGTCAAACAAAAGTTTATGAAGCATAGCAATGACCTATCTGAGTTTTTTGTCCAAACAAGACTAATTATAATCCCAATGAAATGAGCTGAATTATCAACAAGTCATATCAAAAAAGAGAGCCAACATGCTAGCATTAGCCTAGCCTTTCAGGGTGAAAATGACATGAGCTTAGTGATAACCACAGACACAACAAGCAAATCATAAAATAAATGTATTAGCATTTTGGTGGAAGTATTGTCCTGCGACAGGCTGGCAACCTGTCCAGGGTGACCCCGCCTCTCGCCCGGAACGTTAGCTGGAGATAGGCACCATCAACCCTCCCGAAAATGGATGGATGGATGGATGGATGGATGGATGGAAGTACTGTCAAAAAAACAATAGTTTTCTTTAGTTAGATAACACTGTGTTGGAGCTGCTTATTACGACAGCTACAGAACCTCCGGTCAGGACAGGATACCTGCTGATGTTAAGACATCAGGATAACTGCAAGACTATAACATTAATTTTAATGACAAAAAGAAAAGGACGCTGGGATGGAAATATTTGAAGAAGATGAAATCCAGCCTTACCGAAATTAACTTGTCAGGTTTTATTAGTAAAGTCTATCATTTCTGCAATTGGATGTATGATTTATTTGTTGTGTGTATATGTGTACCCCATACATACACAGTGTATCTTCCAATTATTGCAAGGACTTGCCACTGGCACCTATTTATTTTTCATTCATTTGTATAGTCAGTCCTTACCTTAAAACCTAATCATTTAAGGTACTTCCCTAACCCTAAACATAACCTAAAATCAAACACATCTTAGTCCTAAACCAAACTCATAACCCTAGAAAACCCAACTCTTTTTATGTGGGGCCCAGGCTTTGGGAACCCATAAGGCAAAGTCGGTCCCCACAAAGCAGTATGTGTTAGGAAAATAGTCCTGGCAATGTATCAAATACAAGGCCACACACACATGCACACGCACGCATGCACACATGCACGCATGCACACACACTCACTCATCTGCCTGTCCCCTGCTCAAAGCTTTCTGCTGTCCCCATTTGTATGAGTGGTTATCAGCGTGGTAACTTTATCCCCTTCCTTTCATGTAAAATACATTGTGCCGAGCCTCCTCCCTTGAACCCCTCCCCCCACCTCCATTCCTCCTACACCCTGCCTCCAGTTCCTCCACCCTGGGAGGTGTAAATCTATCCGTCTCTTTATACCTCCAAAAATGCTCTCTTTTCAGGTGTAGTAGGAAGCTATAAAAGAAAAAAAAAGAAGTCAGGGAGCGAAAGGGAAGAACAAGGCGAGTCTGTGGAGAAGCGGGGGAGGAGGAGGGGGGATTCAGGTGAAATAGGTATAAGTTGATCTGTTTCTGTTCCTTTCTGACAAGTGGTGCCCCTCTTTGCTTATGTACTGAATGTCAAATTCATTCATATTTAGCCTAGACTTTATAATTTAATTATTGAAACTACCAGCTTTGACACTATTTTAGTCAGACTTGAAAAGAGATATCCAAAACTAAAGTCACTTTATACAATTTATCAAACAGATATTACATGATGGAGCCTTAAATAATGGGCAAGGCTTTGAAAAATGACACATCAATGTTTCAACAGTTCATACAGATTTCCAATTTGACCTGCTGATTCCAGTTTTTCAGTTTTCTGCATCGGAACAATAAGACCAGTGAGTTTGTGGTGGTAGCAGTCCTAGTCTCATAGTTCTGATGCAGAAAACTGAACAGTTCCAAAATTGAGGCTAAAAAAATAAAATAATAAAAATTATATTTCCTGCCCCCCTAAGGTACAAATATCTACTTTAGGTGGGATGCTACAGAAGGTTGTTACAGATTTCGAGGCAAGAAGATAAAGCACAATTATATATTTTTTGTTTGTCTTTTAGTAATATCTTTAATATGTCAATCTATAAGTGATGCAGAAATGATTAAAATAAGGGGTTTAATCAAGGTTAGCATGCTTTTTCTGCATGATAAAAGGGTTCCCTAAAGGTGAATAGCTTAAGCCATTAAATTCTGAGTGTTTCTTCAACTTGTTCAATGCAATTTGTATAAAGAGCGGAATATATATATACACATATATTTATACTATA
>CAEGAF010162415.1:0-10052 GCA_903067075.1 Micropoecilia bifurca | reverse complement strand
GTGTGTGTGTGTGTGTGTGTGTGTGTGTGTGTGTGTGTGTGTGTGTGTGTGTGTGTGTGTGTGTGTGTGTGTGTGTGAGTGAGTGAGTGAGTGAAAGTAATGACCGTGAGGAGTTTGAAAGCATCGCCCACTCAGGCATTAGACAAGAGGAAGATTAACACACTTTTCTCTTTCTCTGAGGATAAAGGTGGAGGATGAAGAGCATAATGAGGAGGAGGAAATAGATTTTTGAAACAGATGAGTGCTTATTTCTAGAGGAACAAGAGAAAGTTACAGAGAGAATGCATACACAAGTGTGGAAGGAGGATGGAAAGTTGCAAAAGATGGAAAATAAACGTACAAAAACTCTTCTAACTGTAATGATCCTTTCAAATGTGCGTACTAGTGGGTAAAGCCTGCTCTGCTAAAGAAAACACCTACACTTAGCTAAAAACTCCCTTAACATTGAGGGAGAACAAGTTATATTCTGATAAAACTTGTGAAAAGGTGGCGATGGCAGCATCATGCTGTGGGGCTACTGCTCTCGATGTGGATCTGGATTTACTCCTAGATGGATGGACTTATGATCAGTTCAAAATGACTTTTTAGTTTGGACCTAAAGCTGCAGATGTGTGCAAGAGACGCGTGTGAACATTGTGTTAAAACATGCAACATTTGGGTAAAGTTAAACTTTTCAGCCACAAAGAACAGACCTGGGGTATTTGTCATGGCAGCTGTTTTTGTAAGATTTTATGCGTTGGCTTGAAAGCTGAAGCTGAAGAGGGATTTCATTTTTTTCAGCATTCAATCCAATAACAGGATGACCTCAGCAGAGGAAAATTGAAGTTTTGGAGTGGATCACGGAGAGAAAAAAATGTTTTGTGTCTTCTAAATTAAACTGTCAGCAAAAGCAACCTCGCAAGAGAAGAGTGTAAAAATTGCCATATCAAGATACGGTTTTGTCAACCTAAGAAGACAAAAATGGAGGGGTTTTTTTTTTTAGTATTTTTTGGCCAACTAAGTCAGAATGGATAGATAGAATCCACACAATACAATTTATGAGCGTTGCCAAAGATTTCCAAATAGATTTAGGACCGGGCTTTGACCAGGTTATTGCACCTCTTTCATTTCTTAAATATCCCCCCCCAAGTCTGTTCTGTTTGCGTAACACCAACGATTTCAGAAGCAGGGAGAGCAGCGGTGCAGGGAAAGTGGGAGTGGCTGCACTGTAATTCTGTTCACTCCCTGAAAACTTCTCCCAGACTTGCTCCTTATAAGGGAAGACATGGCTACCGCAGACAGAGACGCACTACGGTGGAAGGTGGAACAAATCACAAAGCCACAGAATGGTGAGAAATAAACCAAGCCTCTCTTTCCTTTCAGTTTCACATCGGTCTTGTCTGCCGCTTCTTTTCGCAGATAAATGAACGCAGAGAGGGTCGATTTCCTGTTTGAGTTAAAGTTTTATAAGCCTCCACTCCTTCCCTTCCCTCTCTCTGTGAAATTTTCACCACACACATCCTCCGTCATCTTTCTAATCCATACCTCCTCCCTCCTCTCCGTCCATCTGCCTTTTTCTCCCCTGCCCTGGCTCCCTGTATTTATTTTAGCCCCTCTCTCTCTCTCTCACCTACCTCTTCTTCCTGGCTGAGCAAACACACAGGTTTAAGGACCATCTGTTACTAATGAGCATTCATAGGTGGAAAAACACATGGAACATACTTCTAAATCTCAGGCAGGCGGCAAAGCACAGGGCAGTAAATACATCGCTGTCTCGTTGTTTCTTGGGTCTAAAACGGCAAAAAGAGTGAACAGGCTCATGCAGAGGCTCGTAACAGGAGAGGAATGAGTCATAGGTCCTCGAGTGGAGCAGAAGGAGCACGAAGAGATGGAGATGGGATTGTTTCTGTGCTCGAAAACACCACTTTTAAACATTTCTGCTGAGCCATCTTGCTGCTTCCTTCAGGGCCGCTCAGTGTAATATTCACCCTGACAAACAAAATCACACTCAGATGTTTGGTTTTTTTCCCCCTCTTTCCTCCACTGAACATCAGCTTCCTTACTGCTTGCTGTGCAGAAGCCAAGATTAGATGAAAGTTTCAGACCACCAATTTTGTACTGCAGTAACAGCTTCTCCTGACATCCTGACATTCTGTTGCTGCAAAAATATCTGCATGTTTGTGCAAATAAATACAATGTTAAGAAATGATGTCTCGCATCATAACTACAAAGAAACAACACAGTAGAGAATATACAGTTGAAGCTATGATGACTATGCTCAAAAGCTATTGTCAGTAATCCTAGCCGTCTTGAAATATAAACAAGTTTGTCTGATTTTATGTTAGAAAGTGAAGAATAATGCAATTCTGTGTCTTTTTTATATACCGTATGTAAATATCTGGCTTCAACTGTACATAGACACACATACATCTTCATCTCTAGCTAGGAGAAGTGTCTGAAGAAGAAAAGTAAACCAACCCCAAACACACAAGGAATAATTAAACTGAACTGAAAAGGACGGGAAAAAAAACCCTTTAGAATCGCAATCAACCTGTGAGCTCAGAAATTAAAATGCATCATCATGCTTTTCTTTATCCGTGTTGTATTCTGGTGGTTTTCCTGGCATCTCTAATCAACACAGAAGAAAAGCACACCACCTGATACTGACCAATGTAAAGCAGTAACCAGGTTTAAATTAATAGACAACATTCATCATTCTCAGTGTCATTTACTTCTAGTCGGGAAAAGAGAAATGCTGTGAAATGATTCACCAAAATATGTATTTACACTTAACATGTAACATATCCACCATGGAGACGTAGACGATGAGTTTATCTACAGCTAAAATGTCAGAGCGTCTCTTCCTGTAAAGTACATGCTCAGCTATTTTTTTTCCCCCACACATCCTATCAATCAATGTTTTCCACTAAAACACTCATGTAAAAGTCACTATGTTTCACAAAAAGTGATTTTCTACTCTAAATATAACATCTCGGTCCTTATTGTGATTTATTTCCATCCTCGTTTTCCCCTTGCGCTAACCCACACCTTCAAGTCTTTTCATCCACTTTCTTCCCTCCTGTCACATCGACTTCCATCAATCTGGCCGATCTCGACGTTTCATCTGCTTCCTCAGCTCGGTTTGTTCTCATCAACTGTTTCTTTCTTGCCCTCTCTCCTCCTGGAGCTCACTTTCTGTCTTCCTCCATCCTTCTGTCTCCTGATTTACTCTCTCGTCCTTTTCATACGTTTTACACACCTTTACATTTCACGGCGTCTTTCTGATCCATTATTCACCAGTGGCCACACTCTCTCTATATCTCCCTCCCTTTCTTTTGCGACTATGGCGATGTACAGATTGCTGGGCAAAGCGTTTCTAAGAGCCAACTGGCACCCAAACTCTTACTGGGACCATTTTTCTTCTTCTTCTTCTTTCTCGTTTCTGCCCGGTGAAAAGAAACTTAACACAGGAAGCTTTTGGCAACATAAATTTCCTTTAGATTTGAGCTCCGTGGAGACGACCTGAGAGATGGGGGCAAAGTAATGAAATAAGAACTGCAATATGCACAAATGGGATTCTGGCGTAATAACATTAAGTGATTTGAAGTGATTATAAGCCGTCACTCAGGGAGAAAAGCAGCTGATACGAAGTGTTGTGAATCATTCTCGCAGCTGTTTTCGCTTTAATGTGTTCCAATGAAACAAGCAAATATCCAGTTTTACTTCTAATAATTCAAACCTCTCTAAGATGTTATACATTTGTTAGGTTACATTATTGCTATTCAATTTTAGAATGAAATACTTATGAGTCAAAGTAAGTTATTTAACTGTAGTAGTAGTTTGTAGCCACTCAAAGCTAATTGTTAATTGTTCTTAACATTCTCTATGAAAGATTCATACTTGGAGTGAACTTTAAACTTACTGGTATCCTTGGAAATGATCAAACTTCCTCATCTCTTCTTTTCTGCAGCTCTCTCCACAGAGTTTCTGTAGGACTTTATTCTTTATGGTCACGAAAGAATAACTTTGAATAAGTCAAATCATTTCTGTGCAGATTTTACCTTTTGGTTTGGATCATTATCCTTTGAAAGATCCAGTGACAATAAATTCCCAGTTATTTTGGCAGTGAGCAACAGGATTTAATGCATGATGTCACACACTAAGAGGAGGAAACAGACCCACAGCATTACAGATCCACCACTGTACTTAACAGTGAGCTGGAGGGGTTTTCCTTTCCACGGTATCCTGGGTTTCATGCCAGACCTACAGGTTTTTGTGAGCTCCAAATGCACATGATTGTGTTTAAGGAGACAATCAAAGATATTATAGAATGAAAGATGACTATATTGCAGTACAAAGTAATATGAAATGAAATATGATGCGTTACACTGCAGTTTCCTGCACTGCATAAACTTTTACAAACTCTAAAATTGTTATTTCTCTTCTTGTATTTGTCCAATGGCTGGTCATTTGCTTACTTACAAAACTTTAAACCAATCATCAACCAACTAGACGTTTGTTTTGTTGTTTTTTTTTTAATAAGAACAATTAGTCAGATTTGACAGTCAGATGATGTTTCAACATTTCCAATGCAAGCAAAAAAAAAAAAACAATAACAGACCAGTTGGGTGGACTCTCTCTCTCTCTCTCTCCCTCTCTCTCTCTCTCTCTCTCTCTCTCCCTCCCTCCCTCCCTCCCTCCCTGCCTCCCTCCTCTTCCGGCAAAGGAAAAGACAGATGACAGGACGAGGCAGAAGGGTGTAGGAGAATCTCCTTTTTTCTGTCTCATCTCATCCGATCTCTCACCTGGAGGTAAGGGCTGCCCAGGTGTAACAGGCCCTGTGCTCAACTGTCTGTCTGAGTTACACTCACAGCAACACACTGCTGCTTTGATTTTCCTGCAGATAAAAACTGAACCTCCTGAGCTAATAAATGTGTACTTTCTAATCCATGAACCACTGAGCCTGCAGACGTGCAGCAAACTACGTCAATAAGACTCGTGTGTTGTGACGGAGGTTAAAGTTTCCTCCATCTGTAGACAGACACACATGAACACTCTTCTATTTCCCACCAGCACTCTATTCGGTTAAATTATTCACAAGAGTCAACACAATGCGGCAGAATCGTACTGCTTCGTAACACAAACGCAGAACTTTTTTACATCAAGCCACAACCAATTTTCGTCAATTTCCACAAAAACACAAACCGTTCCAGAAATATAGAAACAGAGTAATGTCGTGCTCAGAAACTCTTCTGGTTTGACTGAGGTAGTCATACCAGTTTTTGGCCTTTTTTGTTATGTTAGATCTATATACGTCAATGTATTTTTTTATGACAAAGTGCAAGGTACAAGCACATTTATTTAAGAGTCAAGTAAGTCTGCACCCTTTGGCACACTGAAGCCCATTTGTCTTGACCCTTTGCATACAAATCTATCTGTGGAAACATGCAAGTTCACACACAGACACACACACACTAGCTGGTGTAAAGAAAAAAAAATGTTTCCACTTATAATCAGCTGGTAAAAATCGCTCAATTTGGCTCCGAACACAGGCCTTTCTCCTTCCTCCGAATCTCTCATGCACATTCACACCAGTGCTGCCTCTGACGTCAGGTCAGCCCGCCTGTTCGCATTACAGTAGATGATAGATTGCATCTCGCACTCGCAGAAACGGACGGACAGAGTGGTTATTGTTCAAGCTGCTGTGATTTAGTGCCGGGACGAACTTGCACCAAGGAAGGAGCGCGATGCACTCGCACAAAGAAGTCAAAGCTTGATTTATGGGGAGAGTGAGGAGTCAAATGAAAGCAGTGATGCTTTTCCTACTGCTGCTTAACTTGTAATTGTGGCGGAGCATCTATCTGGTTTGAGGGAAGGAGCGCAAGAGGCAAAACTGCAGGCCAACTAGAGTGAAGGAAAAGGGGAAAATATGCGCATTCCACACATTCCTTCAAGTTCTCCATTTTCTCCCACTTTTTTCCTCCTTTCTACTCAAAACATTGTTCTTACCTTCTGCGATCAAAGAGGTGGAACGAATCCAGTCAACACATTCAGACACACACAAACACGTGCTCTGTGTGTGTGTGTGTGTGTGTGTGCAGAAAGTAAAGGAAGGTAGCGCACTGAAGGAGATGAATGAGACTGACCACACCGAAAAGAAGAGACACCAGCGGACTCAAAGTTGGACTTTGTGAGACGGCCGCATGTCCTATGTCTTATAATAAATTCTGGAGTGAACCGGCTCCACGGGTCCAGATGGAGAGCAGGGAGTGTGTGTTGATTGTGACAGGGAAGGAATCTGGTGGTGGGAGTGAAATAACAGTAGAACAAAGAACGGTTGGAAAAAAAAAAGAGAATGAAAGTCTTGTGACGATGAGTAGAAGGTGCAACGAGGGAAAGTTTATTGAATGTGGATGAAATAAAGATGAAGGATGGCTTTTAATATAGACTGTCTCATTACAGTTTTTCTGGACTAAACTCAGGTCAATGTTTTCTCACTATGTGAGAGGTGCTTCTGTTTCCACATTGTTGCTGTGCTGTCAGTCAGCTGTATACAATATTCTCTAAGCAGCTGCTGTTTTTACAGTTCTTTCAGTTTATTTCTATTTAACTGGAGTGTTTGTTTTGGGGAACAAACACTGCCTTTTGGTATGAGTACATGCAAAAGCTCCTCATAATCACAGTTAGGTATGGTGGAAGGTCTGGTACGATCCCACAAGCCCTGGAAAAGTTGGACAAGTTTCTGAACTCTTTGAAGTACCAGTAAGTTTGAAATTAGGTCGTTACTGGACCATCTCAAAGGGTAACGATGAAAAATTAAGGTGAGATCAACACAGGAATGGTTCTGTTGTAACATAGTCAGTCTTCTTTTATGGATATTTTTGTCCTCAGACCCAAATCCTAAAAGAAACTTGTGGGCCAAGCTGAAGATCAAAGTGTTTCCAGCATGTGAAATGTTTTAAAAGACGAGTAGATGCAGACAAAAAGGTGGGTGGACAGAGCATGGGGCACTAATGTTAGTGGCAGAAGTGATTTTGGTGATTAAGAAATATGTCTTATCAACTTTCCCGCTGAATACATCTATTCAAAGGCTGGAATTTTCATAAATATTAAGTAAAGTGAGCGTGTAGAGAGAGAATACAATGGAGAAGAGATGGAAGAGGAAAAAGATAAAAACAGAAGCTGGAGGAGAAGAGATGAAGATAATGAGTCAGGCATGAAGGAGGAGGTGAAAGTGGAGAAGTGTAGAGGGAGGAAAAGGCAGAGGGTGGAGAAGAGATGAGCTTTCCTCAGCGGGGGAGTGAGTTGGCTTTTATGTGTCTGGACTCATATTTATTAAAATTTCTGGAAGGTAATTTAATTCTATTTCTAACACCAAGATGATGGCGAAGACTGAGTGGTGAGGACGCAGTAAGGAGAGCTGACTTAGGACGTGATGGGGCCAAGAGGGGAGAAGGTTCATGAGTGAGAGAGGAAAGAAAAACAAAAAAGTGGAAACAAGATTTAAAGTAACCATACAGGGAATACTTGGTGATGACATGCTTGCATGTTGAAATGCGTGTGGTTATTCGTTGTTACAGCACCGACACAGATCCAGAGGGAAATGAGTTTGAGGGCAGCTCTAGCAGACCATCTATATGAGGCATTAATAAATTCATCAACCCTTTGTTCATCAGCGAAAGCCTTATTTAAACCGAATGAATCAAAGATTCATTAAACTGCTAGAAAACGTGTTCTGATTTAATTTCCTATTGCATAATTTTACATTCCAATATGATTTTTTTTGCCCCCACATTTGCCTCCAAATTAACCTTAAATAAATGTGCGTGCACGCAAATAACACCACCACAGCATAAATGCGGCATGCTACAAAGTCTGAGGAAAGCTCTCTGAAGTGGCTTCGCGGCGTTGATGTGAGAAACGAGGCGCTGCGGCTGTAGCTACATGTGTGCATGTCATCTCTTGTATAATATTTCAGCCTGCTGCCAGACAAGCAGAGTCTCTGTCTCATCCAGATGGCTGCAGCACCAACAGACAGCTGGGAGTCCCTAAACCAGGCCGCGCTGCCTCATCTGTGGCTCTCCACTCACGGCACCGAGACAAATCTACCAACACAGACCATTAAAATAAACCCTGCCTGTGGTGATGGCTGCAGTCTGTGGGAGCATTACGCTAAAGTAGTTTTCAATCTGTTATCTGTAACTTTTCTTTGTTTTAGGGTAGTCCGGACAGTTAATTAAGTCAATAATCTCTCATCATTGTGAACCACTTAAATGCACAAAATGATACCACTTGAACTTTTCATATCTCATCCTAGCAGAGATTTTAATTTTAGCTCTCAAATCAGAATTTTAGCATCTGATGGTCACCATTAGCGACACAAATCAGCATCATTTTTTTGTTCATGCCCATGCTAAGCTTTTGTTTAGCTCATTTCTCTCTCCTTTATCACTACCACATTTGTCCTTATTGTTTGCTGTTTATGTACATCAAAGCAAATTTATGTGTCAGAATGGCCCAGTTAAAGTCTAGAGCAATATCCAACTGAGAAGCCGTGGCAAGACTTTAACCGCTAGCTGAGTAAAGATGATGTTGAGATAAAAAAAAAAAACATCACTAAAAGATAGTACTACCAAGTTTTAACTCAGATGGGCTATATACAAATGCATGCTATGGTTTTTCAGATTTTAATATGTAAAAAGATTTAAAAACAACTTCACAATTATGTATTACTTTATATTGGGCTACTACATAATCAAGATAAAATGCTTTAAAGACAATTCAACTTGCTATTAATCAACAAAAATGACCAAGAGCAATAATGTCAGAACTGTTAAAAAATATATAATCTGGATTACAGCACAAATAATGTAAAAATGTTTACTTCAGATCTTTCAGAGGAAAAACATGTTTAAAATCACAAAAAGCCTTTAAAAGTGCAAAAGACATGATATATTTAATTTGAGGGGTGGAACTGAAACCTCAGTAATAAAACTATGTTTTGTTGTTGAGACCAAGTCACACCACTAACCAAAGCACTCGACATAATGTACATATAATAACGTACATTATTAGCTAAATGCAAAGTTGTCTTAGTAGAGGCAGAAAAGATACCAAAGGAAGACGAAATACCAAAATACCAAATTATGTAAAAAGGAAGAAGTGATTACAGAATATAACAATTTACCGTATTTTCCGCACTATAAGGTGCACCTAAAAGCCTTAAATTTCCTCAAAAGCCGACAGTGCGCCTTATAACCCGGTACACCTTATATATGGACCAATATTGAGCCACAACAGGTCTATGGTAACTACGCAACTGAAACTACAGTAAGCAGCTGCCTACTTCATTTTCCCCGTAGAAGCGCGCAGTGCATGCTGGGATGTTGTCAAAAATGTCAAAAAACTGGTTTGTTAATAAAGTTTGACTGACCAATCTACCATAGACATCAATCAACTCTGTCTTTAGTCATTTCTTTGATTGCCAAATATATTAATGTGTGTGAGAAAATGTGTCAATGGCAGGAACTAACTTAAAATACTAAGGCACAACCCACATACTGAGGACTGAGTCCTCGCCGCAGCTGTCGCCGGTTCGACTCCCGACCGCCTCATTTACCGCATGTCTTCCCCTCTCTCAATACCCGCTTTCCTGTCTGCNCTTTCCTGTCTGCCTACTGTCAAATGACGGCCACTAGAGCCGATAAAAACCATAAAAACAATATACAAAAAAAAAAACTTTGTAAAACGGCACTTTATAAAGGTCGGTCCATTCACTTGTATCACCTTACTGGCACGTATGCCACATTCAATATGGCGGACGCTGTTACGTATCGCAGCAACGGGCCGGCCCGCTCCATGAGGCGTCTACGTATTAATGTCTATGTTTCACCTACAAACTCCTCCAATGGAGGAGCAGAACATGGTCCACTCAGACTCAATGTCCCCTACCTCCCCCGGAACGTGGTCGAAGTTCTGCCGGAGGTGGGAGTTGAGGCTTCGTCTGACAGGGGACTCCGCCAGCCGTTCCCAGCAGACCCTCACTACACGTTTGGGCCTGCCAGGTCTGACCG
>CAEGAF010162414.1:0-21001 GCA_903067075.1 Micropoecilia bifurca | reverse complement strand
ACAGCACCTCCACCATAACCCCCCCCAAACCCCCCCCCCAAAAAAAAAACAACGAGAAAAACAAACAAACAAAAAAAACCTTGGATAATGGATGCTTGCTGTTTTGAGACTGTAAAAATAATCAGGTCTGCGGTTTATATAATGAATATCAGTCTAGAGTGCGAGTTTATCACAATCTCCCAGCTAATAACCTATGCTGTGCTCTATGCGCTCGCACACTCGTATAAATACAGAGTGTGTAAGCAATGCCTCTGGTCAAGCCCCTGTGTCATGGCATGTGTGTGTGTGTGTGTGTGTGTGTGTGTGTGTGTGTGTGTGTATGTGTGTGTGTGTGCATTTATCTCCAGGCTGGCCGGGGCGAGGAAGCGGCAGGGGAGTGTTGAAGATGTTGAATCGCTGTCAGACTTTGTGAATGAAATGGAGGGTGGGGTGTGTTGGTGGTGGCAGGGGGGAGGAGGTGGGTGGTGGGGGGTCAGCGTGTCTGTGGTGCCTGAACGTCCGGCCCAGGTGGCGGCTGGAGGACCGACTTCATTAGGCCTGAAGAGGAAACAAAGGAAGATGCATCGTAAAAAAGTGCCATCCCTCATCTGCGAGGCCACCGCCTGACACATTAGGAATCTGTATGCTCAATTAACCACTGGCAGGCTCATTTTTCCTCCCTCCCTCTCTCCTTTTCTCTCCCTCTTCCTCTCTCCCTCCCTGCCCCTCGTTCCTGATCAAAACAGAGCAAGCAAAAGCGAATCACGCCGGACCGAAACGAGACTTTGATCCGCCGGCGCGTTTATGAAGCGTGTTCATATTTCAGCGCCGCGCGAGTCGTCGTTCAAAACCCCGCGACCCCATTTCGTGGGTGAAAGCGGAAATTGTCGTTTCCTGTGACTAAGCATATTTTATTTGCTGCTATAATAAAAAAAAAAAAATAGGAAAAAAAAATCAATTTTAATTTCCATATGAATTCCACAACGACCTCCGTCTTTTGTTACAGGGGGAAGATGGAAATCGGACGTCCGCAGGGAGAAGAAGTTGCATGTCAACAGCACGTCGTTGGTGGAGGCCTTTTTTTTTCTTCTTTTTTTATGGGAGGCGTGTTTTAAGAAGCTCGGTTTCGTCCTCGTGTGGTAGGAAATCTACTTAGGACGGCTTTACTTTCTGCACTTCAAACACCACACAGGTGTAACACAGAGAAAACTATTCCTAGCAAGTTTACAATTTTATTAACCTCAAAGAAAGAAAGAAGCTTAAAATAAATATTTTCTCTAAAAAAAACATTTTTTTTTACACAATCAACAGTGAGACACTCAAGTCTTACAAAAATATAGCTGAGTTAGATGCTTTAAATTGTTTTATGTTGATCAGAACATCACCAAACTTTCTAAGGGTGATTTTTTGACTTTGGCTGAAACAATGAAGGCCCATTTCTCTTTGCTTGCATTCAAAATGTGAGTGACAACAGAACATCTTCCCTTGAAGTAGGACAGATGTGTTTGTCAGCCAAACATTAGCCGTGTTCTGTCAGAGCTGTAATTAAAGGCTTCAAAACGACTGGAACTGCAATCAACATGGCAGAACAAGGACTCAAGTTCTGCCAAGTTCAGTAACTGAAGAAAGGAAATATGAGCCTTATGGTTTCACTTGTGACATGTGAAATATTATGTTATGTGGAAGCTTAAGAATATATAAGAATTATTGATTTATAAACCTGTATTAGAAGTCAAGTGAAGTTTGTCTGTACAGAATTTCAGCAACATGAAGTTTAAAGTTTATTGCACCATAAAAACAAAAGTATTGTTGTTTCTAAATGAATATGAACTTGTTTTCTTTGAATTATTTGAGATCTGAAAGCATTGCATAATTTTTATTATTTTGACCATTTCTCCATCCATCCATCCGCTTTCTACACACCCTTGTCCCTTACTGGGGTCAAGAGGTTTGCTGGTTCCTCTCCAGCCAATGTTCTGGGCGAGAGGCTGGGTCACCCTGGACAGGTGGCCAGTCTGTGGCATTTGACCATTTCTCATTTTCCGCAAATACATACAAACCTTTTGCTTGGACTTTCAGAGACATGTTATCAAAAAATATTCACTTTACCCAAACATATACAAATAGAGAGTAAAATGAGAGAAACTGATCATTTTAAGCGCTGTCTTAATTTTTTCCAGAGCTTTACATTTGTCTTCTTTTTTAACTTATTTCCCTGTATTTACATATGACCAGATGTCTTCAGCAGTTTTTCTCCAGTCAAACCCGCCTCTTTGTAAAAAAATTCTGTTAAAGATGTTTGCATTTTTTTGTAACAAATCTGTGTCGTTGCACATGTGAGAATTGGTTCAGGAGGAAGTAACAAACATACATCCTGTTACACCTCAGTGAAACTGAATGGCAATTAAAGAGTCTTCATCTTCCCATGAACCTATTGTGTTAAAGGGGGGGAAAAAAGATAAATGGTACCTGGCTGAGGCCGCTCCTGGTGTGTGTGTGTGTGTGTGTGTGTGTGTGGGGTGGTGGGGGGGTGGAGGGGTGGGGGGGGGGGGTCTGTCACCATGATACGCATCAGCCTTTGATTAACGAGTTGAGATGAACAGTCTTTAAAATTCACAGAGGTCACGACTTAAGAGGCATCCATATGACACTTCACTGCACTTCACAAGACCAAGAGTATTTCTTCTCCCCTCATCTGACCCATTCTCTCTCTCTCTCTCTCTCTCTCTCTCTCTCTCTCTTTCTTTCTCTCTCTCTCTCTTCTCCCCATCCCAGGGATGAAAAATGACGTGCAGCTGGCTGAGTACTTCCTTCCCCTTGTTGGGGTCAGCAGTTCACCATGCTGATAGAGACCCTCACACCTCCTTTATTAGGAGCTCCTCTGCACTCAGACAAGTTGTTGTTGTGCATCACTGGACATCCGTCAGCACTGCCTTTGTCTAGTTTATCTCTGATTACATGACTTCATCTTTGCATGAAGATGAGACTAAGAAAACCTTTACAACACTTTTTCTTTTTCGAAGTACTGTTAACTTTAGCTCCATCAGAAAGATTGTGTTATTACTTGAAATCTGAACAAGAACAGGGATGTCTAGATGTGTGCATTTAAGAAACACAGCAATATTTGCTTTATAGATTTGTTTATTCCCATCAAAGGAAAGGAAACATTCATTTTCTTCACCCAGAAAGCTTTGAGTTGTAGATGGGAAATAGTGGCCAACTTTGACTTAGTTGGCAACAGTTTACAGATAAATCGTTGGAAAAGCCCTTTTGAAACAGTTTCCAACCAGTATCTAGACATCTTTTTCAATTAGTGTGGGCAAAAAATAAACTGAGGTCAATGTTGTCCAACCTGTATTATACATCTGAGCTTCCAAGTTAGCCAGTCAAGGTTTAAATCATTTAAGCAAATTTAAGTCACAATATGTTTCCAATTTCAGTTCTGTGTTATGAATATAATAAAAAATGTTTTTCATTTAATTGTCTATTGAAATTGGCCAAACTCACATGATGTAAGCCTTTTTTTTTTGTTGGAATTCTTCTATTTATTTTCGACACGTTAAAGACACCTGCAGACGTCCAACATCAGGTTTGAAGATGGCTTTGCATGTCAAAGTTATACTGGCTTGGAACATTCCATACATTGTAAATATTTGCTAGTCATCATTCACAGATACATGGAATTGAGTGACATTAAACTCTTAATCTTTAGTGGTTTGCATGATATCAGACCATCTGCAGCAGTAACAACTTCAAAATCTTCTGCGAAGGCTTTCTATAATTTTTTATAAGTGTCTTTTTTGGTTTGTTTGTTCTGTTTTGAACAATTACCCACACGAGCGTAGAGTCTCCACTAATTCATTCCAAATCATTATCTTTTTGGTTGAGGTCAAGACTGTCCAGTCCTTCCACACCAAACTCGCTCATCCGTGTGTTTGTGGATCTTTGTGTTTTGTACTGGTCCACCGTCTCTTCCTGTTCCAACATGACGGCGCACCAGTTCAGAAAGCAAGATCTGCGGATTGGTCAAAATGCATTTGCCATGCTGAAGCAATAAGAGTTGGTTTCACTGGAAAGTTGCGCCTCAGGATCCACTAAGACTCACCAAGACTGTGGCTTCATGGCTTAGTTGACAAATCCTTTCCACTTCCCTATGATACCACTGACAGCTGACTACAGAACCATTGGCAGGCAGGAAATTTCACAGCTGGACTGGCTGCTTAGGTGGCATTTTATCACAATACGCCAGGCTGTATAAATAGTCTAGTAAGATTTGATTGGTGATAATGAAGGTGTCCAAGAAACTCACAAGAAAGGTAAGTAAAGTAATAAGATTCATGAGAGTCAGAGTCTGAATTTGTAAAATAAAAATCTCAACCTCAACTTGAATAATAGTTTCCAGCAAAAACTTCAACGCTCAGCTTACTTGCAAAACATGGTGGAAAAAAGTAAGTGAAACATTAGTTGTGGTGAGTTCATGCAGGTGTATTATGATTGGGAATGCACAGTATTAGATTTTTGGCTGATATCCACTGCCAGGTTTATTCCTATACTCCCTGAAACTATATGGTTTTCTCCACTGTGGAATTAAAATATTGCATTATCTTTGGGAACTTAACCTGCTACCAACAGATTAAAAAATAGGTTGTAAATGATGAAATACTTTCCAATTGTGTTATGTTTAATATCAAATTTATTCATGATATTTGACGCTGTGCTGTGCTGCAGGCATCATTGTCACTAGTTTGTCATACAAAAACAACGCAATTTAAATCAGTGAGTTATATTGACTGAATGGCAGATGTCCGATATTAAACTTTTACAGCCAATATCAGCCAATACCAAGACCACACCGGTGATATTGTGCATTTATGACACACGTTTACACAAAAAATGGTCTCAACTTTAGACTCATTTAAAGTTGAGACATTTTAATAAAAAAAAAAAGGTTTGGTGGGTTCGAATATATTTAGAATCTATAGATAAAGTACTTATCTTTTTGCTAAGTACTTATTCTGTTAAGGTGGCAAGGAATGAGGAGCAAATCCCAGTTTACCAAGAATTGTTTTGGCTAATCAAACACATTTTCCTTTTCATCATTTTATCACTTAGTTGGATCTTTTCAACATAATGAAAGTTAATCACACACTTGCAGCCTTCAATTAATATTCAAAATTCGACTGTCCATTTTTGAATAAGTTCTGAATCATTTGTCAACCTGACAAATTATCCAGAATTACATTTAACACACTTAACGTGGGTCCTGACTATGTGATGGTAGGTAATGTGTTGACACTAAAGACAAACTTCCTTGCTAGTTTTGGTCCAACACACTGTTAATCGACGTTTCTAAGACGAGATTAATTAAAGGTTCTGTTTTATAAACCCGTTGCTGTCCCCTGTGTTGGCTGTGTCGAGCAGAATGAATTGACAACAGAGGGCCTAAGTGGTCAAATTTTAAGTGGACTCAAAAAAAAAAGGTGCTAATCATAATGCTGAGCTGGCCTTGTTGAACAACTAATTACCTCCATTATGAAGATGTAGAGGCCTGTTTGGAAGTGTGTAGATGTGTGTCTATGCGCAAGCCAGCCTGCTCTGATTAAGAGGGGGGGATTAGCCGTCCATCCTGAGGAAAGGAGGCAACTCGGGGGTACAGGGATAGAAGAAGAGGGAGGGAAGAGCGGGTGGTGACGGCGGGGGAGGAGGGGAGCGATCCCCCCTCCCCTCCTGGAGACGAGCCCTGACCTTCTCATTTCATCCTCATTAGTATCTCATGTCAACAGAGCAGCCACTCCTTAATCATCTGCTATCATCCCAGACCTGCACACACACACACACACACACACACACACACATGCAAAGAATCAGACAAGCAGAAAGTTGTCCTTACAGTTACTTTTAGACACAGGAGCTGAAAGGTCCCACATGGGGCGTTATTCAGTCTGAAAACTGTAAGTGTTTTCAATCAAAGTCCTGCCTCTGTCAAGACTAACTTTTAATTTATTGTTTATATTTTATCTTGTTTATCATGGCGTTACACAGAAACATGTGCGTTACACTAGGGGACCGGGCGGCGGGGTCCAGCGGCATGGCACAGAGCGACCCTGTCTGTCTGCCTCAGCCCCGGTGCCACGGAGGGGCCCATCAGGGTCGAGAGGGGGTGGGGTGGGGGGGTGGGGGGGAGGGGGGGGGCGAGAGCTTGGGGTGCCAGCACAAATGAGCTCCATTCATTTCCCCACTTCAGCATATGGTGGCCCATTGTCCTCGGCCACAGAGGCAGAAATGATGCAATTTGTTGGCATGTCCTGTCATTTTCACAAACTGTCCAACCCACAGAGGCCCCGGCCAACAGAAGACAAGCAAGGGCAGCTTGTTGTTTTACACAATACACACACAAACATGTGTGTGTGTGTGTGTGTGTGTGTGTGTGTGTGTGTGTGTGTGTGTGTGTGTGTGTGTGTGTGCACATGCATGCGTGTGTGTCCTGATTTCAATCCCAAGATAAAAGCAACAGCACAAAAACACGACAGACATATGTAGTGATTAGTAGAAATATTTCTTATTTTTACTCGGAAAAAGCAACCAAACAAAAAAAGAAGATCACTTTTAAGCTTCCACATGTGTGTCAATCCTTGTTGTGCTGCGTGTCCCAACAATAGCTTATCCTTATTTACCGAATAAACTCTAATCTGATCCAAGGCCTTGATATTTGCTTCACGGTTAAGCAGATGAGCTTCGATAAAGCAGCTCGAGTGCAAAAACAAGAAAATATTCAGCAATGAAATTAAAAGCTAAAAAAGTGAAACGGCAGCTCTATGAGTAAGAGTGAACCGGGTCGGCTCCACTGTGGCCTGTTCCTGGTTTCACTATGCCAGGCATGAAGCTGCTGTCAGACAGGAGGGGAAGGAGTCTTGTTCAACTTCCTCAAAAAAAAGTGAACTTTTGACACGACGAACACAACACAGAGTGAGCAGCAGCAGTAAAACAGAAAGAAGCGTCTAGACGTGCCTACATTTAGCTCAGACGGAGGAAAACATATGATCACAGACTCATGCACCAAAAATGATACCGGTTTATCAGATGGACAGGGTCAAATGTCGCTACCTCATCCTGACATTTGTGATTAAGTGTGTGTATGAATGGTGCGTCCCAGTGATGCCAGCCTGCTCTGGCTTCATGGGTTGAAGGATGATTTTCTTATCATTTGCTCGGCGTGTAATTCGCTCTCGATGGTCAGATTCATGACTTTTACTGGACCGGGCTGATTGCTTTTATTTTTATTCTTTTGATTTTAGGTAAACTAACAAAAACACTGGGTGTGTTTTATTGCCTCTTCTAGGTAATGAAAAATGCAAAATGACAGAAGTGCAAACTCTTTTCCTTTTAAATCCTCATCAATAAACTCAATATCTAGCAGCTTATTGAAACCAAGAGCAGAAAAATAAATCAGTTAAAAGGGAAGTTTCAGACTTTTGCCTTGAAGGGGCCGTGTTATGTATTTGGGATACATAGTTCCATCTCATAGCACGATGGCACATAGGACAAGTAGTTGTGCTAGGTTCCGTTGTGAAAATGCTGTATTTAAATAACTTAAAATTATATTTTTATTTCACATCTGATGCCTTGAAATTAGCTTCTGCCTCTTTAAGAAGCTTCTAAACTTTCCGTTGCTGCCTTCAGGACATCATCACACCAGTCCTTCATGATGTCATTGACAACCGTTCTGTGACAAGCTCTAAAGACTCACAACTCCACCAGGTGTTTTCTTCTAGTGCTGCTGCTGCTAGTTTGAAGGAGTCAAGTGAGGGAGGATTCCTCAAACATGCATGAGTGAGTCAAAGCTAGACTTTGGGTATGCTTTTGATGAAGGAGTGACATTATAACATGACAAAGGTCAAAAAAGTTGATTTTGCATTTTTGAATTATATTGTTAGCATTAGCTGTGCATGTCTACCGTCCTCCAATTTTATAAGATACCTTTTAGTTGCGTGTTGTCTACCTTGTTAAGTTGACATCCATGTGTTGGTTGATTTCCACCATACTCTTTGGCCAATTGGTTAAAATGGGGTTTATTTATGGGTATTAGAGTAAAGGTGACTGAATGTTTTAAACAGTGTCACTGTTTTTAAATTGTTTTCTACTGTCTTATATTTGTGTAAATGCATTAATCAATTTTATTCTGTAACCAGGTTGCTGTGTACTGCAGACTTCTGCCCAGGTCCTCCTTGAAAATGAGATCTGGATGTCAATGGCGTTTACCTGGCTAAATACAGGAAATAAATAATGCAAAATGTAAATGATTAGAATTATGCAGTACCTACTATCAAACATTCATGATAAATCGCAAACAACAAACCTAAATACTTTTTCAAGTTTTCCTGAACTCGAAACTTCCAAATACTTAAGATTTTAGGCCAAGTGACATAATTCACTTTTGTTTATATGTCACATTTAATAGATGCCCATACTGTCAGATAATCCATCTTTGTCCCCCACACAAACATTTAACCAGTCTAGCTGTGGCTCTTGTAATTCCCAAATCATACATCCCTGACCTCAATCCTGGCCACACTTCTCTCCAGTTTCCTCGTCCTCCTCCCCCCTCCATTCTTTCAGCCAGTGGCAACCATGATCCCTCTTCATTCCTACCCTTAACCCCATTTGTACTCTACACCCCCGCCTTGTCCTCCAAACCTGTCAGGGACCGGCTTCCCATGTCCATCACCGGGTGATGGATGAGGTGGAAGGTCATCACCCCACTCTCCAGAGTTTGACGATCCCATCAGCCGTCCAGACACGTCCAAATCATAGCAGAGCGTGTTATGGAAATTATACACTCTGGAAAAACAACCAGGAAAATGTTGCCTTTGCGTCGCCACTGGCCTTAGTAAATATAGGGAGTCGTCACTGATGACAGAAAGAAAATATTTACAGAGAGAAATATTTCAAATGGATCTGGCTATATACCTTGGCTGTATGCTGGTATGGGTTTGCTATGCTTGGCAAGACATTCTGCGTTGTTTTGACCACAAGAACAGGCCTTGATAAATAGATATATTATATCTTCACACAACATTTAATACTTAATACAACAGATTACTATTAATTCGTATTACGATTGTCTGTCTATAGATATTAGTGATGTAGCAAGAGGAACAGTTGTCATGTTGGCTAGTTTTACATACCATACCTTGCAAAACTATCTGTATTTCTAGATCTTTTAGACATTACAAAATAGATACAGGTATGTACATATAAAAATTGTCGCATTAAAAAATTTCCACCCGTCTCTGTTGAAACTTTCTGAATTTTATCTTTTAATTCAGTGAAAGCTCCAGTTCTGTCTCGATTAGTTTTACACACCTAAAGACTGAAGTTTCTGCCTATTTTTGTTTGTGGAATATCTCATAACTAATCAGAGTGTTTAATACTGAGCATCATTCAGCTCTTAATCGGAATTTGATCTAATTTTCAGTCGATTCAAGTCATGGCATTATGTGATCTGTGAGTATTTATCAAACCTTGTGGCCAATGAAAAAGTCCCAGAACAGGAAGGGGGGGTGAAGTCGACCCACCAATAACACACCCCTCAATGGGAGATAGTTGTAAACGTATAAACTGAAACCATTATGAGCTATAAGGAGTAATGTGCAACTGCGGCATGAGTCTGATACAGTACAAAGTAAAGACAGAAGTTATAATCACAGTCAGGTGAAAATTGAACAGATTTCATCGTCCTACAGCATCTGTCAGACCTAAGAAGCATGTTGAGAAGAATCTGAGGTAAACACTATTCTGACAATGTCACATGACAACTTTGCTTGTATTTAAAGCAATAAAAAACACTTCTGCATGAGGATCATGACAGAGTTTAGCATATGTCTTACACTGAATGCTGCAAGTTGTGGTCCAGATATCTTTGGGTTGAGCAAGCCCATCTATATGATTTGAAAGTACAAAGTAATCTCTAATCAGGTATATAGCATTGTATGTTAATGGCAAAGTTGTTTTCTGAAATGGACTTTCAAACAATCCACTCTAACACAAATGTTCTTTGCTTTAATTTCATGGTTCTCAAACATTGGTATCACCATGCTAGGGGCTAATCAGAAATCTAGTCTAGTAGAAATGTAGTATCAATTATTTCCAAGTCAAATTTTATGTCTGTTAATTAAAAAGTTGGGTTATTTGTTTCATCAAAAAGTTTGAGAACTCTCTGGTCAAACTGCAGTGGATGACAGTGAAACAGGAACAAACACTGGTGGTCACATATGCGGCTCTGGATTTACCTCTAAAGTCGGAACTTGGATTCAGAATGACATCGGTGGGTAACTTCAACCGTATGTGTGGAAGATTTGATTATAAAAGTATTCAGGAAAAAAAAAGTTTTGTAGTTAGCTCCAAATCAAAGTTTTAAATGTAAAGAAAGGATTTTGTAGGCCTTGTGTTTCAAAAATTAAAAAATGTGTAAAATATCACTTTCCAAGAAGAGAAATACATATATTCCATACATATGTAATGAGACAGGTGCTTCAGTTGGTGAGAAATGCAGAAAAAGTCTGTCCTCAGTTTGCCAGCAAAGGAGAACATGTTAGCCAAAGTAGGCAGGATTTTGTCCCACTCATATCAATCTGTCAAGACAAGATTGATATCTCAGAAACACACAAGAAAAATAAACCATACACAACAGTGTCGAACTTCACCACTGGCAGGAGCATAGATCAATGTTATTTCCCGCTTTTGCAAAAATACCTAATTCCCCTTATTTAATCAAGCGTCTCCTCGCTCTGGACGCTCCAGCTGATTTATTGCGCCCGCCGTCTTTATGAGTACCTGCTTCATTTTCCTGTCTATGCTGTGACATCTAAAGTGATAGGAATTTTATGCTTTTGATAACAATATGAGTTTCGCTTTGGCCCGGAATTCATGGCCGTGTCAGCAACCGATAAATAACAACCACAACGAGGTGAAAACATTCACGGGCTTCCGAGACGAAACATCCACCCGGTAGGATTTATCTAGAGATGGAAGCAGGGAAGATGGAGCTCCAAGTGGGAAGGGAGACGCGGCACAAGACGGGACGGGAAAAAACGCCGCAATCACAGTTAAAGGTCATGTAGACAGAATATGGAGTCTGATACGTTCCAGATTTGTCTCTCCATGATACCTCTAACACTGAACATAAATGTTATGATTTGTTACATTTGTGAACAAAAAAAAAAAATCCACAAAATGATAATAGCCATCTTTAAAAAATTCTACATTGCCCTTCTTTTTCAAAACATGTAGGTGAACTACATTGACCTTTAAAGGGTGCTGGTGATCTACAAACACTGGAGAATATGACTCTTACTGCTAGCTTATGCTAAATGCACACAGAGAATTAAACAGAGGAGAGGTGATGCGGTCATCCACGTAAAGTAGAGCCGTCCAAACTTTGTTACCAAAACCAAAATTAGCTTCTGTGGCATTGTTGAGATGGTTTCCACTGTGCGCTGCCGTTCTGAAACTTTTGCCTGCAATCCTGCTCCCACACACTTTAATCAAATGATAACTTAATGACCAGGCCTTTGTAGAACTTACATGCCAGGGACGTTATTCAGCCTTTTGATTCAGATGCGTTGAAGCAGGTCTGCACCCAGAAGTAGCAGGACAGTGGCTCTCAAGGATGCTATAGGCGCCTTTCTGAGTCTTTATAGGGATGAATCCTCTGGGCTGTAACAGCCAAATTGTTCAATTTCTGTGGATAAATGAAGACCGGAGAAACTCGAATAGCCACAAAATGATGCCCACAGACGTCATGTCTTGAGGGTAGATGGTTTTAATCAGGCTCAATGCTCAGATGGTGAGTTCATAGTCGTGCCACTTGCAGCTTGAAAAGTGTCATTTTAGAACAGCTTTACCTTTGCAACAATAAGTGAGGTTTTCACACCATAACATGCCTTTTTGTCTGCTTGGTTAAAAAAATGATGCAGCCTTTTTTAAGTCAATACGACCCAATGAATGAATAAAGTCATTCATTTTCATATGGAGTACATCCTAATCATTCAAAGAAGGTTGGTGTCTGCCATCCCAAAAAAGGCAACTGGAACTTCAAATACTCTGAAGGCATGAGACAAACCAAAACATTCAAAATGACCATACTGACCATACTGTGTGGTTCGAACCGGCTTGTTCCACCTTCTTTGAAACATACTTCCCATTTATCACTTGAAGTAGCAAAGTGTGAGAAAGTGATGCTCCCAAGCTTCTCATAAGCATTATGAATAAATTACCTTACGAGTCAAGATCGAAGGCTTGAGATTTATATCAACACTTTCCACATTCCCTTGACACGTTGTCCGTTTCCCTGTTGTTGCCAAACACCTGCTGGTCACCAAGGCGATGGCATTAAACTGAGATAGCTCTTTGCGTGTGATGAAGTCTAACAAAGATGACGCACTGTACCCATGACTATGTCTCAGGAATACAGCGTAAAATGTCAAGCATTTCAAAAGAGAGTGGTCATAAAGCGTGGTTATGGAGACTATAACGAATCATTGCCCAGAGCCAAAGGTCTCTTTGTTCTTGGCCCCGTCTGCTCACTAACTAAGAGAATATTATTGGTCTTACTGAAAGAAAGAGGGGAGAGTGTGTTGTGTTGATTGTGCATCGCTACTTGAGTCCTGTGTGTGTTTGGCACAGGGGCCTCAAAAAGAGTGGCAACGAAAACAAAAGGCAGGGTTAGCACAAGTGCTTGGTGGTATAGGGGCTTGAACTGGCGCAGGCTCTTGGCATGGAGACAATGCATGTTGGGACGGCTGTGTCCAACGGGGACAGAAGCTGCTTGGAGCCGCATCAACATCTCAGTGGGGCCACAGGAGGAAGAAGAGAGGGAAACATGATCAGAAGCAGAGGGGAAAATTGAGACAGATTTTCTTGCAGGTGTTGAGATAATGGACGAACAAATGATGTAATTGTTGGAGCACTTCAGAGAGAATCGAGTGGGGGGAGGCTCTCGCGGAGGTGGCTTCGGAGATTGTTGTGGAGAAAAAAAAACATTTGAATCACAAAGAGAAATTGGATAACGTATACAAACCAGAAAACCAAGATCAAATACTGGAACAGCTCAAGACTTTTTAGAATGTTGTTGTGCTGTTTTTTTAAAAATATGATTTTATTTCTTTCTTTAATTCTGGTGGACAAACATTTAAGAGGAAAAACTGAGAGGATACAGTTTGATCATTTTGAAATTACCCAACAGACAAAATACATTTTCTTTTTTCTCAGGATTCAATTATCTTTCCATGTACGTTAGCAATACTTGCCATCCTTTAGGCTGAAAGCCTCTGTAAGGTTTTATAAAGTGTTCACACAGAACATCCAGGAAATTTCAGTTCATACCCTATTTGTCGGAATTTACTCCTCTGGTATTAAGGATGTCCAAATCTCTTTTTTTATCCTGGATTCTGATAAAGTTGTTTACAATTAGCCTTGTGTAGATATAAAGTGTCAGCCCAAATCTTGACTGTAAAATAATCATGCTACAAGCATTTATACGGTCTACATGAAATTCACTCCAATGACAATCAGAAAGCTGCAGTATCCAGACAACAGATATTTTTTTCCAACCGGAGATTCTGCGGAATAACCTTGATTTTTTTTTTAAGTTTTGAAAGCTACTACAATGGAACCTGTGAATACACATTTAATCTGTTCAAACATTCAATTTGTTAAAAAGTGTTTTTAAAAAGAAATTAAAATAATGTATTCAAACACCTCACTTACACACAGCCAAACCAAAACAACATGCAAAATGGCAGATATTCAGTGACTTAAAAGTAAATAAATGACGGTGATAAATGAAATAACTTCTAGTCAAACTGGTCACTCAAAACACCCATCACTAGTCAATGAATACTACTTTCAAGTCTTGTTCATGATTAACCTCTCTGATACGTAATGACTTATCAATGAGTCATTTTAAATCAAAATAATGACAGCCGTAGCGGTTGGTAGCTGTCTATAGGGGCAGCTGATAGACAGTACAACAACTGATATTGGGTTTTGAATTAAGTCTCTGTCTGTTGGTATAGTTAAAAAGAAAGATACCAACTATTGATGCTTCTGATACAAAAGTCGTCTCAGTTTTTGACAATGATTGAGTGGACTGGTGAGTTGAATGTGTTTTGCCAGCTTAGCTAGCTAGCTTAGCTTAGCCAGGCCAAACACCCCTGTTGCACAAAAAAAGAAAGTTCTTGTTTGTCCGAATTATCAAGTAATAAAGTTTAGAACAATCCTAAGCTCGATATCTCAGGATGTACTTCATCCTGATCAATCAGCAAAAAGAACGACGATGCGCTGTTTTCGAATTGCAGTCTGCTGTAGGTGGTAGTTGGGAATGACAGCGGGGAAAGTGAACAATGTTTAAGTTTTAAGATACAGTCAGAGCAAGAGACAAGACATTTGAATGCTGACAAAGATGTTGATGCCCTTCTCATTTGTGGAGGATGGTTGTTAAAAGCACTCAATTTCCGGTAAACTTCAGAGCTTAGCTTACTTCACGATGAAGCTCCTGCATTACATAGATCATGTAATGTAAACTTCAACAGAGTTCATGTCTCCGGCAAGCCATCGTTTCTCGATAGCCGATGGTCCAGACTCGCTGTACGAAGCAAAGCCTAAAACAACGGGATGGTTTTTACCAGACTATGTCAAGTTAACTTAATATTCTGTAGATTCTGCCACAGTGCTCACTAATAAACCTAATTTACACAACAATCATGGTACGATCTGCAGCATTTTTATCACACCTCCATTAATGTTTTTAATCTTTTAATCACTTTTAATCTGTCTTACAGATTCATTATCCAGCAGGTGTTATCAGAGCTTATTATTAGCACCTTACAGTATTAGTTATGCTGACTCCCCCACCCCTCCCTCAAAGTTGCAGACCTTTAACTTTGAAGCACATTTACACTCGTTCTAATCAACCAGCTCCTCTTTAAATTATTCAGGAACATGGCTAGGTCCTATCCATATGGCGAGAAAGGAGAGAAGATATATTTGGAGCATCACACTTTTAAGAGCGTGAGCCTCAACTCCCCTGGGTCATTTTCTGCTTTGGTCTTAATTGAGAGTGTTCTTGAAAAATCATTACTATATTAATGATTTAACACAAAGTAACTACCTGCTTTTTTCCAGGAGGAAAGGGAGATTTGCCTCCAATCAATACCCATGCACGCTCATTATAAGGGAGGTAAAGTTATAGTAATTAGGCAGACACCAATAACTTTTTAATGATCTTTGTTTTTAATTGCATATTATCGGGTTGCACCGTGTGTGTGTTTATACCCAAATATAAGATAATGGCAAAAGGAGAAGTAGATTAAAGAGGAGCTTACAAGTTTTTCTTTTTTTTTATTTGTTCCAGCAACAGCAGCAGCCCAGCATGTCTGCAGAGGAAAGGGAGTATGAATGCAAACCGATGCCTCTGCATCTTTCCTAACATGTGCATCAGTTTTCCAGTAATGTGCCTACACTCGCAGTCTGGGATTTTTGAAATATTTTTAAAACAACACTTCCCTTCCTGCCGTCTATAAGAATGGGGAAGCGAAAGCGAAAGCGCAGCATGGAAAAAGAAAAAAAATGGCATGAGGAACTTTTAGAGAAATGAAAACTTTAATATGCGAGTTGACTCAAAAGAGAGTCAACGCAATGACACCAAACGATGCCTTACAGGTGAAGCGAAAAACCGTTGACAGTAAACTTTCAATTTTGGGTCATAAAAAGACAGACTGGCGGTGGATAGAAGGGGTTTCATGTTGCCCGTATAAAAAGGGTAATAAAAATATTAATGAAAATGCAACCTCAGTGTAGCCATCTGCTAGCTCTTAAAGGGGAAGCGGCGTATTTAAAGCAGCGGAGGGGAGTGTGTCTGATACAAAGTAGAAAGAGAGAGAGGGAGAGAGGGAGAGAGGGCAATCCGGTACCGCTCTGCATCTGAGAGCCAACATCGACCCCCCCCCTCCTCACCGCCATCCTCACATGGCCCGTTCGCCGTGGCCCGCTCCCCCGGAACACGGCGGCAGATTGTCGATTCAATGACTCCCCTGTCAGGTGATTATCTAGGAGCTTTAATGTAATCTTCCACTCACACGTACCATATTTAAATTACGACCGCCGTCGTGAAACAAGCTGCAGATTCAGTTCGCCCCATCGCTCCGCCGCCGCCTCAACAATGTCAACTGTAAAAGAGCGCCAGCTGAAGGCAATTACGCATGTTTTCAGAGCCAATTATGATCGCTCTCGTGGCGGCAGTTATGCCACAAGCAAGGGAGTGTTCGGAAATTTTTAATTTAATGACAATATGCTCATAGCAGGATACGGCGGGATGCCCCCCCTCCACCCCCCGCTCCCAGGCCTGCAGTCTAGGAATCCGCAGAGGGGGACCATGAGGCAGGCAGGAGAAGATTATGGCTCCTCTCAAGGGCCACACTGGGAGCACTTGGAGGGCCTCAGCAGTGAAGGGTAGATGGCATCCACTCATCCTTTCTGAGTGAGCACAGCTGCCAGGGCTGAGCACGAGCTGGAAAAGAAAAGGCAAGCTGGGGTTTGCTCAACATCCAGTTTGGCCAAAGTCGGCAGAGGGAGCGCAATGTCATGCCTTCCTGTAGCAGCAGCAGCAGACGGGGGCCCAAAGAAGACTCCTTATGAAATAATGTGGAATAATCAATTGATCTTGTCAGTAACAATTATTTCGACTGCTGCCAAATCATATGAAATGCTCAAAACCTGAATATTATGTTTAATTATAGCAATCTTTAATATATCACCTACCTTAATTGGACAAAATAAAGATGAACAAAACACCTGCTGAACCTAGATAGCATTGCGCATTAGAGCAGTAGCAAGAAGGTTCTGAGATCAAATCCCCGGCATGTTTGCATGTTCTTCTCATGCATGCATGGATTTTCTCTAGGTACTCTAGGCATTCCGGCTTATTCCTAACGTCCAAAAACATGACTGATAATGTTGGTTAATGTTCCCTCTAAATTGCCCCGAGGGGTAAAAGTGTGTAAAAGTGCATGGCTCTTTGTTCTGCATCTCTGTGTTGCCCTTTGATGGGTTGGGGGCCTGTCCGGGATGTTCCCTGCCTCTTGTCCAATGGCTGTTGGAGATCGACAGCAACTCCCCTATAACCCTGAAAGGATAAGCAGGTATAGACGATTAATATATGCATGGATGCGGTGAATTTAAGTTCTAGTGTGAACTTTTTTCAGGTAGCAGGGAGCAGCAACAGGTGAGGAGGGGCAGTACAATGCAACACTTCTTGACTCAGAGGAATCCCCAGCAACTCAGCGCTTTTTCTATCTTCTCGCTAAAAGAGTTTTCAACTGGTGTGAATGGTATGCTGTGGATTCCAACAAATGCTTAAAACCTTGGTATTAATAATACCATGAACCAAGCTGTGCCCACTAACCAAAGACAACAATTAAAGCAGTGGGTTTACCTCCTCGTTTTCCTTTAGTTGGAGGCCTTGCACATTATCTGGAATTCTTCTGAATAATGATGATACATTTGATTTAATTATTTTTACTTTATAGCCTCATTAAAATTGGTTCCAGCGGGAAGAGGCCAAAGGAGGAATGCCAGATATCTCTCTTCTAAGCAACTCTCTGCTGCTCATTTAACCCAAAGTGTTCCAAAGCCAGAGGAAGAATATATTCTCGTCTCTCCAACAGGTTGATAGTAAGATGTGCCTGGAAATGATCGAAACGGAGGAGCACTAGGGAGGCCTCAGAATGGAAGGCAATATATTTTTTACATATATATTTGTAAAATCAAATCTTTTTTCAATAATTTTAATATAAGTCAAAATAACTTATTGAAATGTTCTTTGGCATATTGTTTTTCTAATTAGCTTATCATCAAATTTACTACTTAAGCTAGTGTAACAAGTGTGAAACAGACAAGTTTCTGTCAAGAGGAAAACAGAATTAACCGTCCATCAAGCAGCCCTGCTGTGGAAGACACCTCTACAAAAAGCCCAAGAACTCATATCTAACTAAAGTCAGAAAGTATGACGCAGTTTTTTGCTAAACAAATGGAATAATTATAGTGAGTGATAATAGCAGTGAATAAAAGTGAGTAAAAAATTATTCTGAAAGTAATATTTTTCTTCTTTTGTAGCATTGTCGTTTGGTATTTCAAGAGGTTCCAAGGCCAGATGTTGTTGCTGTTTAGGGTGGGAGGTTAATAGAAATACCATTCAGTCTTGACAGCTTTTTTCTTTTTACATTCAGAATATAAAGTAGATTACAATGTGACAGAGAACGTCTTTAAATGTGTCGCTTTGCCCTGTATAATGCGTGCAGTCAGCAAAAAATTTGACAACAATATCATGGTCACAAACTTCACAAACTTAACTGGCACCAATGTAAATAAATGCCCATGTCATGTTACTTTTTATTATTTAATACTTCATTTAATACTAACATTTTTGGGTGTGTAAGTTTCTTTTCATGTTGAACAGTACTTGTATCATTATCACGCAATTTTCGCTAGAAATGCAATGTTTGAGATTCCACAAAAACTTGTCCCAATTCACCATCAATAGAGATAAAGCAGGGCTTGTAATAACAGCAAACACACACCTATGTGCTACATATTTTTCAGCCACTGTTTAACAGTTTAACAAAAAAAAATCTGACAGAAATCAGGTTGGCTCAGTTAGCTGCCAGTAGGACGCTTTTATGAAACTCAAACATCAGTTTTCAGCAGTGGAGGTTGACAGAGGAAGACATTGCCTCCTTTCCTGGGAGACTGGTGAATACAACACATATATTAATGTATTAAAGGTGTTGGCAGTGCTGAACGCAGGAGCAGGAGAGGGAGAAAAAAGAAGCTGATGTAATGTATGGTGTTGTCTTGTATAGCATGTCTGGCAGAGGGGGGGTAGGAGGCGGCGCGTTCCGGCCAGATTATAAGGCCGGTGCTGAGAGATGAGGGATGGCCGGCTTGTAAACAAGTGACAAGCGTCCTGGATGACAATTCCTAATCCATCATAGTGCTGTCAGCGGTGACCGGCGGGGTGACGGACAGGACCCAGGAGAGGGGACAGCTGCTGCACGTCAATCCACATCATAATTTGAAAAGCTTTTTCACATGAGCTAAAACAGAAGGAGAGCAGAGGGGGGAGAGGGGAAGAACTTCCTACCTGATGCCTTTTCTTTAATCTGTCACTCCAATCTTCATTCCTTCCTCCTTCTCACTTTTCCACCTCTCTTTACTGTTGCCAGCCTTTAAGACCTGGTTTTAAGTTGCACCTGCTGAGAGAAAAAATAAAAGTATGTCATTACTTGTATCTTCATCTGTTTCTGTTTGCTTTAATTCTGTGATGAAAACAGATTTAACTCAGGTTTAAGTCGAAGTTATACTGTGTATTGCTGTGAAATTTGAATAAAAGTAGAAAATGTAAATCCAAAAGTTACTAAACTTAGACAACTACAGTTTACATTATTATTATTATTATTATTATTATTATTATTATTATTATTATTATTATTATTATTATTATTATTATTATTATTATTCATACACTTAGCAGATTTAGATGTAAAATAATATGGATTTAACCAGTATGTTTCTGTTTTACTGACTGAAAGTGACGATACATTTTTGAAGTGGCCTAGTCAAAGTCCTGACAGAGAATCTGTGGAAGAAGTTCAATATCACGATCCTGAATAAAAGGCCTTCAGACGACAAAGATTTATCACAATAAATTTCCACAAATCCAGTAAAAACACAAATATACAAGGGTTTCTTTGTTGTTATGCAAAAAAGATTTTTACTATAATTCTCAAAAAAAAAATACAAATAATTTTTGGTGTTTTTTCAAAAATAAAATGTATTTTTAATGTATGGTCTTTTTACATTGCTTTTTCTTTATTTTTTGTGGGGGTGCCCATGTTATTTACTGTCAGAATCACACTTTTGGTGCAATCGGGGGCCATCCAGGCTTCCATTCCCGACGTTGGAAACATAACCATATGAATGTATGCTGTACATTTTGATGTGCAGCACATTAACTCTGTCACAGATCATCAGTAGAGCATGTGTTTAATTAATTAACAGCCATGTTCAGACACTCTCCTATTAATAATCGCAAAAATAAACATCAAGCCACAAAACATAACACTGTAACAGACCAAATGTTCTGTTCTTTTTGTGAGAAATTTTTGTGTTTTTTGTTTTTTTGATATTTTTTGTGGTAAATCCCGATACATTAGTGGAGCTGTTGTCAGTCTGCTGCTATGGCAACGGGTCTGTGTGCAGCGTAAAAAAAATAAATTACTACTTGTGGTTTTGAGTTATTTTTTAATGGCTTTTCTGCGTTATTCTTCCCTTTGCTGCAGTGCACTGCACTAAATTAATATTAGCTTTAAATAATTGTTTTATCGTAATAGGATGGCTGTGGATGATAACATTTAAAGTAAAGTAAAGTAAAGTATTACATGAAACATGTCTATACAGTGTCGGCCACAGAAAAATAAGTACTGTATGTACGCATGAAGAGTTAATACTGCTACCAGCAGGTGTAAATAATCCCTATGTAGAGAGTATTAATCTTAGGCAGCTGATTAAGTCCATTTCGTCACGTCAAGGCCACCATTCTTTCCCCAAAGACCCCACTTCCCTGCCAAACCGGGGTTTCCGATCGAGGGTGGGGGCAGAGGGGGACCCTCAATGACAACTTTGATGTGAGCTACAGCTCACACGGCAAAATGAGAGGCAAGAGCGCGGAGGGCGGCACAAATGCCCAATACCTCTCTAAATGGTCACATTGATGCTCCTGCTTAGCTCTCGGCTGCAAGCCCTGATGGAGCCAACACCAGGAGGGGGATCCGGGGGGTGGGGTGGGGGGGGGGGGGGCGAAAAAAGGGGCACAGCAAACCCAGGAAACCTGCCAAAAGACACCCCCAAATGAAAGGAGAAAAAGCCACCACCCATTGCATTTAACACTGTTCATTTTTTAAGGTAT
>CAEGAF010162409.1:0-28542 GCA_903067075.1 Micropoecilia bifurca | reverse complement strand
AAGTGTATATATATATATATATATATATATGTATATACATATTACATTGTGGTATGTAATTTTCTGTCTGAGAAAATTACATACCACAATTTTACCCCTTCCTTTTTTTGTATCTTTCAAATTGACAAAAACTAATTTTCAAAATGGGATATTTCTGCTTGCTTTCTGTAATTGAAACAGGAGGGGGTTCATTTTACTAAGTCAGACAAACCATCAACATTCCCAATCAGCATCTCTATTGTCTGCTTAAAATAAGATAGGCAGTCAGATTGTAACATAAGCTTTAATGTATCTATTGCAATCACTGTTTCATCCACTGAATATGTTGTGTTTCAAATATAATTGTATATTTGTGAAAAGTTGGAGATTTCTGCTTCTTTCTTATTTCACTTTCATGTTGTGTCTGAATGTTGGTTTGATTCCCGACTATTTTAGGGGAAGAAAACGTTCCTCTTGGTTGTAATTTTTNATAGTTTTACCCAGAATGAATTATGTTGATGAGTGAGACGCAAAGGCCACTGAATGGAGGAAGAAAATGTAAAACAACATGCAGGCGGCAGCATTTAGGCTAATGTTACCAATTTGGATCATTTTAATTTGTACACTAATTTTAACATACAGAATGGAGTAAGTCCATGTTTGTGACTCTCCACATGCTATTGAGCAGCTTACTTTAGCATTGATGCTAATTTGTAGCATCAGACAGGCAGACTTTCGCAGGCCCCATTTAAATTTCTTCAGAAATATTCTAGTTTGAAGTATTACTATACACTCTGGTTATGGAAACTCTAAAACTAAGACTAAACTCTGTCCTTTACGAAAGAAATCCAGCCATACAGAATAAACAGTGTGTGTTCTGAATTAGAAAGACAGAGAGAGAAAAAAAAACATTTTCAGCTGTCATTTATATAGTAAATGTTATTTTCCATTGATAACCCAATCATCCAATCTACAAGGCAGATCAGTTGCCTCTTTAGAATATTATAGTTAAAAAAAACAAAAAAACATGTTTGCTAGCATTAGATCTCTAATGCTAGTCAAATGATAAGGGGATAAAAGATAAATCAGATGCCCATATAAGACCATCAACACCGATATATACAGTATATTTATTTATTTTTTTAAATATTTTTTTTATTGAAGTGGATCAAAATGTGAACAACTCCAAGTATGTCAGTTTTGACTTAATCCTTTGGGTATTTGGTAAACCATTGAAGCTTAAGATTGATTTTATTTTTCAACACCCAAGCACACATTCAAACCAGCAATATAATTACATCACGAGAGAAGAGTGAACGTAGTGGAATGGCCTGTCCAGTCTGCAGAACTAAATCTGAGGTCACTTTGAAGAGGGCTGTCGACACAAGATGTCCGAAGCATCTGTCAGATCTGGGGAGCCTTTGCAGGGCAGAGCAGGGCGATATTGTCTAGTCAAGCTGTGGGATCCTGAGAGATTCCAACCAAAGAAACAAGACTGAATCCCCAAATTTAGATCCAAAAGGGTTTGAAAATGCATTATTTCAAGGGTCTGGGGTCAAAAGTTGCCACTGTGTCATTGCAACCTTTAAGACCTTTGCCCTTCAAATAGGTTGACAGGCTTTTTTTTTTTTTTACTTTTTTGAATGTAGAAAAAGTTGAAATAATTTACAGCCCTCTTATTTTTTACTTTGCAAAATCTTGGCATTTTAACATGGGGGTGAACACATTTGGGAATTACTTTACATATGAAATCCAATATTGGTGCTTTTAAAGTGTGAATTTATGTGAATTTACATAGACTGTGTTTGTGAGACATGATATCATGCAATCAGATCAGAAAGAGTCTTGCAGCAGCTTAATATGTATAAAAATGTGTATTGATGTTAATTCAAATTAAATGTTAAAAGCTTTTCTAATAATTTTTAATTCTTGTAAATGTGCATTACAACGTAAATAAAATCAAAATGCTTACATTTCAACCAGTATTTTAAAGATATTTCTAAATATTTTCATCAAAGCATGTATTTAGTTTATATTTAACCACTTTCAATGTAGGATAAAATATTTCTCCATAAAGGTTTGGTGAAATGTCTTTCATGTCCCTCCCCACGTCCCACTAAATGTAAGTTTTTTTTCTTCCATCTTCTTTTCTTGTTAAAACAAGCAAATCACTTAGTCCATATTCATCTGTTTAATTAATGAGCATAGAACCAGATTTCAGAGAATCAAATTAAATCTTATTATAGCACAAGGGCTCATCATGGGTCCTTAATATTCTTTTTTTATTGTTAATTAGAACTGAGATTAAAGGTCGCAATAACCTTGTTTTTTTAACCCTCTTTTTTACCTGTCTGAGCAAAGTAAAGGCTCCTCTGCTCCACGTTCACGTGACACAGTCGAGTCAGTAAATAGAGAAACGGGGACGGATTTGTTTAAGAAGAGAGCGAGGAAAAAAAGGCTCTTAAAAGAAAACAGTGAGAGGGGTGGAGTGATGATACAGAGATTGGGTGATAAATCTTGTTCTGATCAGGTTTCTGTGGTGCTCTCACACCTCAGTCTCTTTCATGGGGTAATTAATCAATCCCAGACTGGGGCCATTGATCGGCTTCTCGTGGCCCTCGCTATGTTTACACTCCTCGATTGTGTTTGCCACTAAGCCCCTCGATGCCGTTCAATCTCATCGGCAGAAAATGTGACACTCCACCCTCTGATGCCATCAGCAAAACAAAGCATCGATTGACATCTCGATGAAAATCAATCTACTTATATATTTTTTTTGTTGTTGCATGGAGAGGGTGGGATTTGGTTTTGCCATAATCCTCTGCCGTAATCCCGTCCTCCAGGTGTCAATGCACAAAGTTTTACTCTGAGCAATCATAACAATCCAGGAATAAACAGTGGAGACTTCTGCATACAGATATGGACGGAGGAATGCAACGTGTTTACCCAGAAATAGTTGAGCTTAATTTGCTTTATCTTTTAAAATGTCTTCCTCTTGCTTAAATACTTGTTTTAAAATGTTTATAAAATCTTGGGAATTCAGATAAACTGCATCAAAATTAAAATACTCTCCCTTCGCTTCAAGCGCTCAAACCAACAGCTTTGATTTTGCTGTAACCTCTGAATTATTTATTATTGTGAAGTCTTGACATTTTCTTTTTTTTTCCTCCTCCTCTCTGGATAGAAACGTTTTGTATGACTTCCTATATTATTCCTCAGCGTTCCACAGGCTGCAGCTCATGATTCAGTGTCTTATTCAAAGATGTGAGCAATGACATGTTTGGCTGTGAGCTCCTGCTGGAGGACAGGAGGACGCAGCAGAGAAACAGCCAGACGTGAACACTGAATTAGTAATATGAGGCAGCGCTAGAGTCACTGATCCCAAGTCATAAGATATTTGCAGAAGTTCCTTTGAATGGTTTTTGAACATTTTTGCTGTTTTTTTTCAGGTTAAGATAAAGTAAATCACAGACATATTCACACACATACAATTTTTGTTACAGTTTTAAACCACAAGATGCAGTATTTTTATAGGGATTTTATGTATTAGACGAGTATAGTGTAATACAGAAAGTGCATAAAAATCAAAAGCTCAATAACTTAAACTAGAACCACTTTCCTTTGCTGTGACATCCGAGTCTTTTTGGATGTATTTCTACCAGACTACATCTAGATGATGGAGAACATGTGAACATTAATTGTCAAGTCTTGCCTCTGAATCTCAGTTAAATTTAGTTCTGAACTTTATCTAGGCTATTCTGACACACAGAGGTGTTTAGATTGTAAGTGTTCAACTGTAACTCCAGCTGAATTTGCAGCTTCACTAGAGTCACAGTTGAGCTCTTCACTGTTCTTCTGATTACTCGTCTCCTTGCCCAGCCTTAAGGTGGATGGATCCAGGTTTCAGTTGAGCCATTCTTGAGCCAAATCGTAAAATGTTCTAGACTTAGGATATTGTTTTGTCCTCTAACCGATTTTTTCTTTACTTCTTCACAACTTAATCTCAGGCCAGTGTTATGTGTTCCTTTGTCTTCATGATGCCGTTTGTTCACTAATGTTTCGTAAAATAACTTCACAGGACATATGGAGTTAGACTGAGATTAGACGATGCCCAGGCAAACCCTGATTACAAATTAGGCTACATGAAATTAAAGTTTGTCGTTTTACTGTGACAAAGTTCAAAAGGTCTGAGCAGTTATGCAAAACTCTGTTGACAGTTGTAGCTGCAAAAGTCGCTATAAGCTATGATGAAAGCAGAAGACCAAGACTCACCTCTGCTACAGAGGATGACTTCATTCAATAACAACCTCAAAAATCCTTCCACATTAGACTCACATGGTATACACAACCGCTTCAGCTTCAGCTACTTGATTCAGTTATTTTTATCAAACTAATACAAAGAAAACAATTAAAACTCTAATGGGAGAACGCTAAGAGTTACATAAAAATAGAAGTGTTCAATCAATTTCTGATAGTTATCAAACTGATTTGATTTGATGAGATTTTAGGGGCCAAAGGTCAGTCCAGATTGAACAGAAATGCTTTGCATCATAACAACCAAGACTATTTGGCAGATTATCATTATGTTTCGACAGAACAGTGTTAATCTGACACGTTGGGAAGGTAAAAATATCATCCAGGTTTAGCTGATTCTCTATATCTCCATATTTTTCTTAAAGGTTTCTGACAGTTTAATGTCAAAACTGCATTGGACCACCTCTATGCATTTGGCTGACTCATCCATCTCACTTCACAGTTTGCACCATCTGGCTCTCACACTCCTCTGACCCAAACACAGCTGGTAATTTCATTGTGTTGCTCTTTTATCCTTTTTACACATCAAGCTAATAAAAACTAGATTGGTCTCACAGTTCATTCATCAGACTGCTAAGCTGAAGTAAGACATTGAAATTCACTCACGCATAAATGTCATGACTGATTACACAACATACATTTTTTAAAGACAAAAATTATAAACTCAAGATTAAATTTATTGTGAATTTTCTCTAAGACAGACATAACATTAATTCATGCCGACTTATTTGGTTAAATGTCCTCTAACATTTTGAACCTCAACCACAGACTTCTAGTAAAAATCAACAGGTTCCTGGTTGAAATCTGGTTGCATTTCTTTTGGGAACACAGGAAGAATTCACTTTAATTATATGGTTTTCTTGCAGTCTTCTCTTTAAATCACAGTCCATACCTTTTCAGTGCACTTGAAGTCTGTGGTTTCTTCTCTGATGTTGCTGATTTCATCCACAAACCAAGCTCTCACTGGATGTTTTCTCAGTTTTTCTTTTTTTAATTGTTCTTTGTAAACCAGAGAGTTGGTTGAGCATAAACATCCCAGCAGCTTCCGAAACACTCAAATCAACCCACCTGGCACCAACAACACCATGTTTAAACTCTTTCAAATAAACTTTCCTTCCTATTCTAATACTCGGCTTAAACTGCAGCAAGTCGTCTTCAGCAATCTTGATCCCTTGATGTGCAAAGTTGCTGGTATGTGATTGTTTTTGTTCACAACTGAACAGGTGTGCCTAACATCAGTGGCTGGTGAGTGTGTATACATACATATTGTAACTATATGTACGATTTGGGTCCTGTAAAGTTTCACGAAAACGTAAATGAAGTCAAAAAAGCTTTTAAAAATTTTACAATTTAAAAAAAAAAAATTGTTTTTCACCCTAAAATTTGTGTCGTTAAAAGTGCACGGCGGATAATGCGTCCATGCTGACGATTATTGGATGGAAACGTCTGACCAGAACTATAACAATGTGAGGCATGAGCTCCAAATCTATTTTGAGATATTCTTCTGTGCGGTTATAACTCATCTAATCTGAATTGATTATTTCCTAAGTCCACACAAGGACACCCCTCCCACGCCGGTAATTGAAATATGAAAAGACTCAGTGACACAAGGACAGGCGCCCAAATTGTTAGCTGGTCCGCTGGAATTAAATAATGAAATCAAATAACACAATCGCACCTTGATTTTTGCTTGAATGTCCCACCAAGGACAACTGTGATTGCTTCTCCATCTAAAACACGGGGCAGGAGCAGCTTTGAGTGGGTGGTGTGTAAGCGCACGCTGTTGCCACCCCCTGCTGTGCTCAACGGTCGAGTCCAGCCTTCTCTTGCTTTTTCAGTGGAGACAGAAAAAGAAATAAACAGCCAGATTCAGAAAGAGCAAAATGAGAAAAATACTGAGGCGGAGCACACATGGTGTGTTATCGGTTGATAAACACTTGGGTCACATAATGTTTCTGTTCATACTCCTGGCTGCTAATGAGGGGTCCATTCACTTTCCTTCCCATTCACCACTTCAGCTCCTTGACAAACCTGTCTCAGCTTTGATTGTCATAACCACATTTGAACTGCGCTTAGCCAATCTGACCAGGCTACATTAAGGTCATACATATTTCATGCCCTATCCCACTTATCTGACAAAGATTTTTCTTTTTTTTCTTCTTTTTTTTTTCCCTCGCAAACCGAAATCACACCTCATATTTTATTAGGCTCTCGTCGAGCTTTCGCTCCGTGGTCAGATGGGCTGTATGTTTTATTCATGTCCTCTGAACATCTGCTTGTCTGGGTGTCAGAAAAATCATCAGACTCCCGGTGGACTCCTGCCTGACTGGTTGTAAATGAACTCTGAAGCTGAGACTCAAAACAACCTGTCAGGGCTCTCCACCACCAGAGGAAACTGGGCACAGTGAGCCGTGTAACGAAGATCCTGCACTGGACAGGAGTGATGGAAATGAGCTGCGGACAAGCAGCAAGTCACTCCCTCCCCAGCTTAAAAGCGATATTTAGGATCTGATTTAGTCGTGCGAAAGTGCAAAAAAGCATCTATCACAAGTTGATTTTTGTTTGCCTTCCCACAGCTTTCGGTGAGTTTTGACACTGTTGTTCATGCTGGCTCCTGGTCGACAAGTCTCCCTGAGTCACTGGAGGTTTGTGCCAACTGGAGGGAAGGAGTCTGACCACTAACAAGTGCTCACTGACTCATAGCCGCCACAGTATGTCCTACTGTGTTTGTGCATGAGTGACTGTGCACCAGAGTTTTATATACTGTTCACTTATATACTTGTCTATGTATCACGCTTCCCACAGAAAATGTGTCCTTTTAGAAATGATAATGAGTCTTAGCTCACGCGTGCTGCCCTTTAAACTTGCAAACACCTGTAAGACACTTAAATCCAGTCTGACAGTGACACTGTAATGACTAAACGCCGATTGGTTGCGTCAAACCGTAGTGGGCAAATACAGTCGCTTTGGAGAAGTATTTTCATAGCTTGAACTTCCTCACGTTTTTCATAAGAACACCAGATGATTATTAATCAGATTCTATGACCAACACATAATATTGGATTATTGTGGAAGGGATCAGATTCATGATTTTCAAAGGTTTTTACTAATAAAAAGCTGAATGTGTGCTATACATTTGCATTTGGGTTCAACCCTTTTACTCTGATACCGTTAAGTAAAATAAAACTCAAAACAATTATTTGCCTTTGGAATTATTATCTGGATTGTCTCTAAAAGCTTTGGTAAATCCTTTGGTTAACTAATGAGATAGAAGAGGAACGTTTTGGAAGGTGTGTCCCCTATAACATTTGGCGTAAAACTAACAAAACATATCTTAAAAATGGTGGTGGTGGCTGTGTGATGGTTTGGACATGCTTTGTTGCTTCAGGACTTTGGAGACTTTCAGTAACTGAACCATAAACTCTGCTCTTTTGAAGAAAATCCCAGAGAAAGGTTTTCTGCCTGGTCCCAGATTGCACTTAAATTTATCTAAGAGGCTGTAGCCTAATCTTAAACACGCTGTTAGTGTTCAAAAACACAACAATGGTTTAATTGAAACAATTTTGCAAACAAGGGAAGGTCAAATTCCTCTGAAGTTGTAAAATACAGATGGGTAGATGTTACAGGCACTTGAGGCAGTTATTACCAGATACAACCAGTTGTTAGCTTTAGGAGATAATTAGTTTTTCAGGTTTGTTTGAATTGTTTTGTTCCCCCCACTTAGTTACAGAAATCCTCATTTGAAAAGCTGTTTTTGTATTTACTCAGGTTCTTTTAATCTGATATGAATATTTGTTTGACAATCTGAAGCATCTGTGAGAAGACAAATGCTTTTTCACAACACCGTACAGTGATTCTGTGAATTATCCTTAGTTAGTTTTTCACTGAATCCTGACCAAATCTTTCATAACTTGGCCATCAAGTCATTCGTATGTTGCTGATTGCTTTCTGTTTCAAAATGTTCGCCTTCATCCAGTTATACCAGCCCAATGCCAGAACCATTGGTTGTTTATTCATATCTAACATCCCAAGGCTAGAGCTCGGTGGTGGAGTATTGTTGGAACGAACCCAATAACAACGACTTGTCTATTCAATAACAAACTGAAAATTACATGGGACCTTGTTTCAGGAAAAAACTGAATGTATTTATATACACTCTGACATCCTTAAATTATGTGTCTCTGCAAGGTGTACACACTACCTTTTATATATTATAATATTGGGTTATTGTGATGAAAAAAACCCAGATCATGATAAATTACTTCAAAGTTTTTTATGTATGTACTTTTACATTTGTCCTGTTTAATTCAGCTGTAAAACAAGCTAATTCATTAGTGGGAAATAATAAAAAGCTTTAATGAAAGTTAGGCCCCTCAAGTAATACACTTTTCAATTCAGTTTCAACTTTTAATTTTTCCTTGAGTTTACATCTGCTGTCAGTGATGGTGAATTGGATTAACCTGAATTAAACTTCAACTGTCCTAGTTGGATTTTCTTGATATTTGCTCATCTGCATCCAAAACCCAAACACATATTTTCTAGAGAGGTTGCAAAGGATTAAGCAAATCTTTTTATAGAAAGCATCAGTCAGGGGAAGAGTGCAAAGAAATGTCCACACCATATATTTGTATGGAGCTTAATTTCATTTTCTCATATGGATGAAATGATGCATGGCTTCTAAAAGTGTGTTTTGGCTCAAAATCTTGAAATATCTGCCAGAAAGTTGAAAGTTGAAGTTGAAGAGGGATTTTTATTTTTTTTATCATCACAGTGACTCCAAGAATGCATCCAGATCAACTAAAGAATGACTTCATGGGAAGTAGATTAACGTTTTGAATCAAGGACTGCAGACTATCTCCTGTTCAATGCTGCCCAAAGTTCAACATTTTGACTTTTGAGTAGAAACAGAATGCTCCTCTTTCTGCTTGTTGCATAATTATTGTTATTGGTAGAAGAGTGGGTAGAGTGCCAAACATCAGTTTGTTGAAGCCCAATTATTTCTAATATCTGGATTTCCCCCATCTTCTAAATAAATTACTCAAACTGCAGCCTGAAATTTTCTGTTCTTTTTTAAATATGTCACATTTCCTCCTTTTTTACTTTATAGTATTTTATTTTAGCCAAGGTTTTAAACCTACAAAGCAGAATTGAATTGTAGATTAGTCTCACAAGGTCAAGCCATGACAATATCTATCAAAATATAAAACATCATACGATAAATGAAAATTAAAATAATAAAAATATTTTGCATCTAATAAATCAATTATAATAAATAAAATAATTTTAAAAAGTTAATATTTTTTTTAAATCTAATAAATCCATAACAATACTGTTTTTATATATTTTTAAAATAGCTGAAATATTTCTGTTTGGTGAAAGCGAGTTTCTTCTTGCGTTGTGTGATACACTGTTGTGCTTTCAGCTCCCCTGCAAAACTCTTTAAGAGAAGAGAACAAAAACCTAATGAGAAGCTGGATGAGATCAATCAGGATGGAGGGGAGAGAGCAGGGGCATGGCTCTAACTGCTTGATTCTCTTTACTGCACAAACACATCTGATGACAGCCTAAAGTTTTAGCAGTGGCTCTATCTAGGTCTCAGTCAAATTAACAGACTTTTTTCCCCACTTGTAAAGTTCTGAGAATTGAATTTCTGCCACAATCAACTCTTCAGAAATGTGTGCATCAATGTCACCTTTGCTTCCCATTTGAAACGCAGAGATGTTCATGTTTAAAGCAAATATACAAAATGTACACATTCCTCTTAATGTGAGCTATAACCTGGATCACATTTTTTATATAACCCAGAAATCTGTGTGGAGCAAGTTATGAAATGATTTATTTTGATCTCGTTCCAAATACCTGTGGTTTTTCAGATCTGGACCGTTTCTAACCAGCAGCCACAGCTTGATGCTAACTGCTAGATAATGAAGTTATTTTTGCCAACTTTTCCTGTAAATGGCCCAACGCTGGTTTCATCAGTATATCTGTGGAGTCATCCTTCAACGCCAGCTCCTACTGACTCCTCTCCTCCTTTCAGTGGCTCTATGGATTTTCTCCAAATGATAAATTGGACACAGGGAGCCACTGAGGTGTGACCTTTTGTCTTAAATGGACCTAATTAAGTTGAAGTTGTTTGGATAAGCCCTTACAACATAATGTAGGATGGAACTTTGAAATAATCAATTGGAAAACTGATCCATAAAAAATAAACCTCTCCTTTTACTCCACAGACAAAAACAAACACAAAAAAGCAACTTTTATTTTATTTTCAAAGTTTTGAAGTTGCATCAGTGTTTGTATGTTGTTCATCCTCTCCCGTTTGATTGAAGAAACGCACCGACTCTTTCCCATCCATCACTTCCACCCCTCCCCTCGCTCTTCAATTCCAGAAAGGAGTAGCGCTTCATTTTGAGCCCATTTTCTCTGTGTTGCTCCGCGCTATAAGCTGAAACTTGCAGAAAGCTGCAGTCTTCATGTCCTGGTCTCCCCTGAAAGTCTTCTGAAGCAGGTGGAGATGAGCCGGCTGGATCGATCCTCAAAGGCGTAAAAGTTTTGGATGGTTACTTTTGCGCAGCGGTTTAAAGACTTTCCCACCCCCAGAGGTTGCGGCGCAATTCAAGGACGGGTCCGTTTCTTTCCTCCGCAATTATATCGCCCGCAATCAGGCTGGAAGACCATCAAATCGGAAGAACGCCGCGAATACGCAGGGCGCAGATGATCGCAACTGGTGTTTGCGGCGTGGCGCTGGTTCTGGTGCTGGTGGTGCTGATCCCGGTCATGGTGAACTCTGCCGGAACTCCTGCCCGCTATGAGATGCTCGGATCTTGTCAGATGGTGTGCGATTCCCATGGGACAGCGACGGCAGCCACGGCGAAAGCGACCCACCCGAACAAAGACAACCGCCTGGTGCAGTCGCTTCCGACGTTCATCCAGGGTCCCCAGGGAGAGCCGGGGCGCGTCGGGAGGATGGGCCCCAGGGGTCCAGTTGGTGAGCCGGGGCCACCGGGACCCGCGGGTCCACCCGGGGAGAGAGGACCACCTGGACCACCCGGTCCACCTGGGCTACCAGGAGCGAACGGACCAACCGGTGCCATCAGCGCAGCCACTTACAACACGGTGCCAAAGATAGCGTTTTACGCCGGGCTGAAGAAGCAGCACGAGGGCTATGAAGTTTTAAAATTTGACGACGTGGTCACAAATCTCGGCAACCACTACGACCCATCGACCGGGAAATTCACCTGTTCCATACCCGGAATTTACTTCTTCATCTACCATGTGTTGATGCGAGGCGGGGACGGAACGAGCATGTGGGCTGACCTCTGCAAAAACAACCAGGTAAGGATCGAAACCAGGGTTTGATTCGTTTAACCTGAACGGATCCTGCGCATAAAAACACTTTGAAGTGAAACGCTGCGTCTTACGCACGAGAGCTACCCAAACAACTCGACGTAAAACAGAAAACATTCCATTGTTGATCGAACTGTCCATGGTTCTGATTACTGGGTGAAATCTATGCAGGGGTCACCAGGACTTGAGTTCAGGATAAAACGGAACAGTTTATGCCTTTTGCGCTTTTACGCACAAATATATCACCCGCCTAAAAGTCAAGGTGATGACAAATGTTCAAATAAATTATTAAACCGTTTTAGCATTCATCAAAAATGTTGACGGTTCTGATTCTGAATCTAAATCCTCCCTTTTCAGGTGAGAGCCAGCGCCATCGCGCAGGACGCGGACCAAAACTACGACTATGCCAGCAACAGCGTCGTCCTCCACCTGGAACCCGGGGATGAGATTTACATCAAGCTGGACGGAGGGAAGGCGCACGGCGGCAACAACAACAAGTACAGCACCTTCTCCGGCTTCATGCTGTACGCTGACTGAAGCAGGCTGGAGGAATCGGGTCTGACTCTCTACATATAAGCTTGCTTTCACAACTCCTGCTCAGTCCACCCGGGACATCAGAGACAGAAAGAGCTCACCGTTTCTGTTGAACATCATTCCAAGAGATTTGCAGGAAGTCATGCAAAAAGAAACTCTACTTTGCAGCAGTGAGGAGCCGAGAGTGTAATAACTCCAGTTTTCATTTTGTACAGCAAAGTCAGGTTGATGTTTTGTTGCTTGTGCGCTCTCAATGAACTGTTATAGGCTTTACAAATTAACTAACTGTAGCTGCTGTGGTAAATTGAAAGTTTCAAGTGTCTACATTTAGCACTTACTCACAGATGCTTGTTATATACCCACATAACCACTACTCACTTCAGTATTTGTCGATTTATGTGCTTTATTCACCAATAAGAAGAAAAAATTTACAGTCCAAGCCACTGCATTATTGGGCAAAGATGTTAAAAGTCGTGATGCATGTTTATAAGACGTTGACATTTTAACACTGTGCAGCATCTAATGATGTGATGTTTATGAAGCACAAGTATATTGGCAAGAGAATCAGTGCAAGTCATTTTTCATGTGTGTGTGTCAAACATGGCATCTGGTTTAAGCAGCAGGGTGGCCTGTTTAGTCACCAAAACTGGACAGCGACACTGAAATATCTTCCCTAAAACTCTGAAACATTCACCAATCTGCTTACTGAACTTTATGCTGATCAGAAACATGAGTAAAAATGTAAAATGGAATCACCTGGCTTCCTTTGTAACGCCCTGACATGATTAATCCAACTTATGTACTTGTTCATGGTGCGCAGTCAGCTGTGGCGATCTCGCCATTGATCATGTGTTGAAGTCACCCTGTGAGGCCACCTGTTCCCAGATGAGGGAAGGACGCGTCCTTCATCAGGGCCGGCCCGCCAGCGTTCTCCCACAGGCACACGGAGACACCCAGTGAGGGGCCAACAGGACATCTCATCTAACACGAGCACACGGAGACGAGATACGAGAAGCATACTGATTACGAGCAGACTCATTTATTCACCTGCCAGGAAGCATGTTCACAGAGATGTCTCAAATGGAGGAGGAGCGATGATGTTTAAATTAAAAAAAAGGTAATTATTGTAGCACCATATGTGTGAGCACCTCTCCAGAGAATACAGAGGGGAGAATATTTTGTCATTTTGGCCAATCAAACTGGTCAAAACAAACAACAAAAAAGCCCCTCCTTTATGAAATGACTAATTATCACAAAAACAAATAAAGTAGTTTTAATTAGAGATGCACTGATCATATTTTCTATCGTCGATAGATTTGTGTTTTCATTTAGATCTGATTTGCAGATTTTGTCTGTTTTTAAAAAAAAAAAATTCTTAAGAACCATTACAGCTGACTGGTAGTACGTTTGAATCAACTTTGCTGATTCCTATCTCTGGTTGATCGGTTGGTGCATTGCTAATTTTGACCAACCAATGAGAACAAAACAAGAAAAGAAAAAGCACAAATATTGAGCAAAACTCATTTGCAAAGTGACTAATGCATGATCAAAAATGGAAAGAAAAAAAAAGTATTTTCTTGTAGATTAGGCTTTTGATGACTGATATCAAGTTCGGTTTTTGAGGTCAATTTCAGAAATGACCGATTAAGATAAAAAAAGAAATGATCCACTGTTCTGGGAGGAGAAAATAACAGCCTTATTTTCTTCTTGATGCATAAGACCACATGCCCCTAACATCTGTCTGATTTTGATCAACATAATATATTAGCATGTGAACGTGTGTGTGAATGATTGACTGTAGTGCGAAGCGTTTTGGGGTCCTCTGGACTTGATAAGATGCTGTACAACTACAATACATCAGTGGATTTCTAATTTGAATCAGTTGAGGAGGCCAAAAAGCACATGAAACAGAGGGGAAATTACAAGTCTTGACAACAAAGTGAAAACTGTATCATCAAAAACACAAAGAAAATAGTATATAATACACCACAGTTCTAATTAGCGATGCCTCAGTTACACTTTTTTAAGATAGTTTCCATGCATCAACAATCGTATCTGTTAAAATCAATAAAGAAGTGCATCTTATTGGTTATTAAATATTAAAGACAACTGAGGTTTGATACGTGTAATAAAAAGGAAAACTAAAGTCATATTCCTCAGTATTTGATCTGCCAACTACGGATGAGAGTCAGTCAAGGGAAAATTGGCCCATTCATTAGTAGATCTCAAGTTCTAATTTAAAATATATTTATAAAAGTTCTTCATCTTAACAATCTGCAGCACACAGTTTACAAAACACAGAAAACAAATCACTAGCACTATTTATGTTTAACCATTGTGGATTAAACAAATGGTTGTGATTATTGTAACGATCTCAAAATGTTCATTCTGTGACGCTGAAAAAAATAAAATCACAGCTCTGTCAAATCAGCTTTCATTATTCTTTAGTTTGTTTCATTTGAAGGTCAGCCAGCGTTTAGGGTTGTCGATTAGGATTTTGTCCACCTGGTGCTGAGTGATGCCTCTTGTCAGCATCTTCGGCACGATGTTCTTGAGGATATGGGAGTAGCCGTGGCCGCCAAACTTGGTCAGACGGTTCTTGGTGTGGATGTCGTGGGCCACCAGTATCTTGTCCTCGTATCCCTCCTTCACCAGAAACGCCACGCTAGAAACGTACCAGCAACAAGCATGTGAAATACCAAAGTGCAAACTCAGCATATTGCAAACATAAGGACAGCTCCGACTCCGATGAAGTTGGGACGTTGTTTAAAAGCTCAAACAAAACTGAATGCAATGATTAGAAAATCCTAATCAACACGCATTCAATTGAATTATCTTCAAAAAAGACAAGACACATAATTCACAAATTAATAAACTTTTTTTTTCACGTGGAATTTGATACCTGAAGCACGTTCCAAAAACGTTGGGACTGTGGGATGTTTACCACTGTGTTACACCTCCTTTCGTTTTAACAACACTCAAAAAGCATTTAAGAAATGAGAACAGTGGAGCTGAAGATTTGCAAGCGGATTTCTTTCCTATTCTTGCTTGATGTAAAAACTTATAACATAACAATCTGGCGTCTCTGCTCAAGTGTTTTGCAATTCATAATGCAGCACAGATTTTCAATTGGAGACAGGTCTGGACTGCAGGAAGGCCGGTCTAGTAATCATACTCTTTAACTATAACAGGCTTGACAATGGAATAAGCAGGAGTGACCCTGACAAGATGCCACTTAGATGGCAGCAGATGTTGCTCCACAAACTTTATATACCTTTCAGCATTAATGTTGCCTTTACAGATGTGCAACACACCACCATGTTACCACAGATGATGGCTTTTGAACTTGGAGCTGATAACAGTCCTGGAAGAAAGAATGTCAATGGTTTCCACAAAAAAATCTGAAATGTGGACTCATGAAACCACAGAACAATTTTCCACTTTACATCAGTTCATCACCGATGAGTTTGGAAAAAGGGAAACCGGCAGCGTTTGCCAGTGTTATTGGCTTTTGAATGACCGCAAGTGATGAAATGTGTAAATTCCTCACAATAGTCTGGTGAAAAAAATTGTTTCAAACTGTTGGACAATTTGCTCACAGAGATGTTCCCAAAGGGAACGCAAAGGGGAATGTCACCCCATTGTTAATTGTGAATGACTCAGTGGAAACACTCGCCTGTTTCCAATTAACCTGTTCACCTCAGGAAGGATCCAAATCAGTTTATTTTGAGCATTCTCAACTTTCCCAATATTTTATTGCCCTCATCCCAACTTTTTGTAATATGCTGGAGGCATCAAATGCAAAATGAACAATTGCAAAAACAAGATCAAGTTTATCTGAACATTACACATCTTAGTGAATCGAACTGAATAAAGATTAAAAAGGGTTTGCAAATTATAATATATATTTTTTATGTTTTACAAAATGTCCTAACTTCACTGGAATTGGGACGGTACATAAATCAGCTCATTGGCATAAATGTCATATTTTAGTATAACAGCATGACATAAAACAGATAATGCATAATGATGCACTAAATTACAAGTGTTTGAACAAAGAATGTTGGATCCCTTACAAGACAGGAAAAACTTTTGATTGAGAGCAGCAGCATCACTCACGTTCTCACTCTCTGGCTGTCGCTGGGCATGTCCACTTTTAGGTCAAACGGGTAATTCAGCATCTCCGTTCCGAACAGGTCGTACTCCAGGTAACTCCCCATATTAGCAAACTCAAGCAGCTCACCTTCATCGGTTAGAGTCCTGAATGAAAGAAGCGGAAACCTGATTCATTTAGCTTCATCGTGACGCCAGTGTTTTACGAGAATCCGAAAGAAATCGTTGCCATATTTCACACCAAACTCTTTCAAGGATCTAAGCGGTAACTACGCAGTCTCTATTTAGATATTTAGATTTGAACTTTGTATCACAGAAGCCATCATAATACTATGTTTTATTTACGTTATTGTCCGAGTTAAATGTTCAGCTTTTTATTTCATTTCAGAAATGTGCAACTGAAAATTGCATGTTTTGCTGGTCAGATCTTTAAATATAGTCCTGATGAGCATGTTTGTCATTGGCTTTGGATGTTTAATGATAAATTAGAACAGTTAGGTAACCCACAACTACAGTGATTATAATAAACAAGAGTTTGATATAAAAGTATAAATTTTCTCTTAATTTTATAACTGGCCCTTTGCGGGTTGTAGAAAAACCTCACACTCTGGGTAGCCGTAAGAAACCTTGTGCCATAACTAAGCATGGAAATGGTTGAAGGCCTATGTGATGTTTCTTCAATAGATTTCCCAAGGCCTGACTTAAAACATTGTTGAAAATGTAGAAGTTTTGGTGAAAAGCTGGATCTTAAACTGAAGACCAACTGGTTCAAATCAGTGAATTCAAACTTGGGTTTGCAGTTCTTGTTATGTGTTGAGTATGTGGCACAAACATTCACAAGGGAAAAAAAAAGTTCAAAAGTTCAAGTATAATACGCCTTTAGCGGATTTTTCATGACAGCAATGAAGGTAATATGGTAAGGAAGCTGGCAAGCAGATACGGTGGAGCGCCCCGTTCCAGAACCTGGGTTTGATGAACTTCTCACCTGTCCAGGTGAGACATGACAGTTTTGCTAATGTCACCGCCGGCTTCCTGGAGAATCCGGACGACCTCAGCTGGAGCGGCCGGGTCCCTGCCAGGATGGATGATGACCGGGCAACCCAGCTGAGACTGAGCGTGGGCCGTGGCTCTCAACACCTTCTTCTCGCTCTCCGTGATGGGCCAGCCGGTGCCGATCTCACCGATCACGCCGCATCGGACGTCCGTGCCGTCAGCGCCGTGGAGAACCTCGCTGACGATGTTATCCGTGAGCTGACGGAAATGAGGAGCGAAAGATGGAAAACATCCCGTTTTAGACAAGCGACTGACAAGTTAGTGACATTCTCTGATTCCTCTTCTTCTCTCCGTGAACAGACATGAACGTGAGCAGCAGTTTTGAATATTAATACGAGTGCATGCACACTGTCAATGCGTCAATACGGAAAGACAGAACAGCCAGAGATCCATTCAAATCAATCCAAAGTTTCAGAGAAAATCTTTGCATATTAACACAAAGTGTTGAGAGAAGGTGTGATGGATGAAAACAACAGCACAGCAATATCAAGTAGCGGTCCTCCAAACTTATAATCCAAACCCCTTTTTATCACATTTTGTCAGGTTTGTCAACCACAAAGTTAAATGGATTGATTAATTTAAAGTTATATTCAGCATCCTTTACTCTGATAACCGTAGAAAAATTCCAGAAGTCATTTGTTAAGCAAATGACTTCATGTTTGTCATGAAGTCATTTGATTTGAGAGTAATCTAATTTGAGAGTAATCTAATTTTAGCAAAAACATAAGTGCATCACAAAAAGGAAAGAAAACATCAGACAGGTCAGAGATAAACGTGTGGAGAAGACCGTTGACTGTGGTAGAGGTTCACTTTTTCACAACCTTTCAGATAATAATCCCTATAGAAATTATTCACTACTGTGTTTTGATCCATTGTGTAAATGCCAATAAAATACTGTTGTAGTTTTTGGCTGTAATGCGACAAAATGTGAGAAAGTAAAAGGGGTGTGAATACTTATTCGTCTTATTACTATAGAAAACTGTACACACAGACACAATGAAAAACTCAAACTACACAGGCACTCACCTTCTCCACACTCATTTTCTTGGTGGCCTCAGTGTGGGTGCAGTCTATATAGTACCCCGCCCCTGCAATGATGTGGACCCCGGTGTCCTTGGCCAGCTGTCGCAGGGCAGGCGGGTCCCGGTCGATGCCCGTCGTGGTGTTCTCCACTATCGTGCCCCCGCCAGCCTTCCTGTAGGCCAGCAGCTCGTCCCGCAGGGCGCTGAGCTCCTGCGACAGGAACAGGTTCTCCCTGCAGCTGTAGGGATGCTGCCGGAGCCAGTGCATGTGCTGCATCTGGAACGGGTTTTCTGCCACGGCCTCGTCGCCAGGTGGAGGTGCGGTGTAGTTGCACTCAAAGCTCATGACCAGGTGCTCGTGGGTCATGGTGCGGCCCAGCTGGTCCGGATCCACAAGACCCAGGACGGTCTGGACCTTCCCACTTAATTTTGACATAATGCTCCAATCTGAGGTCAGGTTACACAAAAAAAAAAGTAAATAATTGTTTATTTTGAAAAGTACTCACACCCCTTAAACTGTTTTGGGAGTTTGCGAAACATTCCAAAACAAAGCAACCCGTAACCGTGAGACATGGTTCAGTTTCTCTGGATTTGCGTGGATCACCATGAGTCAATATGCTGTAGAACCTCCTCTAGCTGATTCTGTCTTTTTCCCCGGGTTCAAATATTTTACTGCCTCTAACTGATTTTCAACTTCCCTGTCACAGTAAAAGAGAAGCATTTCCCACAGCATCATGCTGCTACCATTGTGCTTCGCCATTCGGATTGTGTGTAGTGTTAATTTTTCTACAAACAAATGGCATACATGTAGACCAATTATGTGAAAAATTGTAAACTGAACTTGACCTTCTTTCCACCAAAAAGACCGGATATGTTTTGATGTTGATGGTTTCTCCCATCTTATCACAGTGTAATGTTAGCCTTGCCTGGTCAGTCAGTTTGGGGTAATATGACTGTACGCCACATTACTCTAATTTATTTTTATAAAAACATTTTTAATAAAATGCATATTTTTTCTTCCACATTAACAACTTTGTACGTGAACTTTGAGTGGCTCTATTACACAATATCCCCCCCAGAAACTTTTAAGTCTGAGGCTGAACCGTCACAGAGTTCAAAGGGCGAAAGTCGTAAGTTATTAATTGTACAACAGAGTGAAATCAAGACTAGTCCGTACAGCAGAACAAGAGGTTATTTGTGTGTCTGTAAGCAGACGTGGTGTTAAATCATTGACAAACCATGTTATAATGCATGCACAAAGAAGGACATGTGAGCTACAAAATGCATATATTTAATCGTTATTTAAAACTCCACCCGTAACTCTTGAACCAACTTCGCAACTATAAACTCCCCTTTGCAACAAGCTGCTGAGGAGCAAACTCAAAACACATTAGCGTCGTGAAACTTTTACCGAAACAACATTGTGCAGCAGTTCTGAGTTCAAACACAGATGGGAAACGTTTCTGAAATTAAATCTCTATATGGTTAGACGTACAACCTTGTTTCAGTTCACCGTGCTCTTCTTCCACCACCAACCGAGCTCGGACAGTGGCTGCAGCAGATTAGCTCCAAAACGCTGAGAGTCAATTATCGCGAGAGATTTCGAGACTTCTCTGACGACGCTTACGAATTTGTTTTCGGTTCAAAACAGAAACATTTAGAATAGAAATAGGATGAATGGAACCCCATAAATAGGTATATTTATATTGCAAGAAATATATTTTATTTGTCTTTTTACTGTGTTTAGATAAAAGAGAAAATTAGTATAAATCTGGGCACTGTGTCAAGGATTCATAAGAGGTAGCCTGAGGGAAAAGTCTAAGCAGTTTGTGTACAGGGTTTGTCAGGTTTGCAGAGATTTAAGCTGCTCTTGTCTTGAACTTAGACCTATTAAAATTTTGGAAAGAGATGATTAGCCCTTATGATCTTCTCTGCAGACCTAATTGTGTGTTGTTGTTTGGAGCTGACCTGTTTTATGGATAAGCCAAACCATAAACATGAATTTGAGAGCCAAACCACACAGTGATGGACAAATAAAGCACAGACTGAATAAAGGCACAATAGAAGATATACAGCATCTCCCATGACAGGTTGTAGTTTCCGTAGTAAGTAAGGTCTCTGCCTTCTTCTGAACAAAACATCCACTGTGTGTGAGAACCATTTCAGGTTCTGAGAAAGGCTGGGCCAACGAATTGCTAAATTGGATCAGAATAACAGTGACGTTGTCTGCAAATTTCAGGAATTTCACAAATTGCTCTGCAGAGGTGTGGTCCTTTGTGTCCAGAGTGAAGAGGAATAGGAACTCTGGTCCACCTGTTCCCTAGGTGGTGCAGGATGTAGTTTCAAGATGACTGCATATTCTGCAGAGTTGTTTGACCCGGCCTGTAGTCACTTATCCTGGTGATGTTGCATTCTTGTTGACCATAATGATGGCGAAGAGCATGAAGCCTGAGGATTTGAGTTAAGATGGGGGTCAGCACAAGCTTCCGGGCGCAGGAGGAGAAACGGTCAGGCTCTGGAAGTTTCTTGCTCTTCTTATGCTCAACAAACCTATTTACATTTTCTGAAGAAATCATATGTCCAGGCAGGTGGTCTGAGGAGGGAAGAGCGGCTGGTGCATCGGGACCTTTCGTGTCAGAGTGAGATGTGGATAATGTGGTGGTGGGAGGTGTGAAAGGCTGCTTTTCAGACCTGAGGTAAAAGCTGTTATGGGTCATCTGCCAGATATGGATTCTGCTCAGGGTTACGGGATGATCCACTGTGTAAATGCATTTAGACATTTGTATTATTATTTATATTTTTGTTAATAAATTGTTGTTTCCTATCTAACATGGACTAATTTATGTGAAATACAGGTGAATAAAACTGTTGTTAATAATTGCTTTACTAAATACAAAATTGAAAAAATTTTGTTTTTAGTGGTAAAGTAATAACTTTAAAATAATAACTTTGGAAGCTATTTTTTTCTTCAGTGGTAAAGTTTGATTTTGCACTCCTCCCATGAGTTTTGATTGTTTTGGGGGCAAAATTTCGTAAATCGTAGCTCAATCTTATGCTTTTGGTTGATTCATTTAGAAATTACAGGTGTAGATCTTCTGCCTTCATCTCAACCTATTTCCAGCAGAACCCTTCTTCACTACATCAATGAATCTTCTCTGTCATTCATCTATTTTTCTTCACCAAAGAAGTTTCATTTTAAACATCCTTAGTCCAAACCATAACAGCATCACCTCTCTAACTTAATCTCAAAACCTGAACTAATCTGCAGAAAAACTTATTCCTTATCTTGTTCATTTTAGCCACTAACAAAGAAAATGTCACCCTGCGACATCTGGCTTTGCCTCCTGTCTTTTTGCCGGTGCCACCATGTCTAACTCATACATCACAGCAGGCCTCGGCGCCATTTTTCTCTTTCACCGTTTCTTTCATGCCTATTGCAATCCTTCTGACACAAATCATCCCTGACAATTGCTTACCTCCACTTCACCCTTCCTACACACTGCCATTCATTTTTCTTGTGCAGTGGTTTTGAATTGTTGAGCCAAGGCGCTTAAAATCTGTTAATTTACCTGTCTCCCCCTCATTTACACACAAATGTTGTTTGGTTCATCTGAATTTTCCTCATTTTCTATCTTTGCCATATCTCCACCTGTAACCACTCTTTTTTTCCCTAATCTCTGCTGTCGCAATAGATCAGAATCTCATTTTCACACAGTTCAACACTTGGACTGGACTGTGAGAGACTGGATTGTATCTTACTCCATTGTTGCCAAATTCTCAGATAATGTCTCTGAAAACACAAGGAGACATTATAAATTATTCTGTTGTCCTTTCTACTCCCAGTTTTCTCTCAAAGAAAATATTGCATCCCTATATTCTAAAATCATACTGCTGCTTCCTGTAGGTCACCTCTTTTCTGAACTGATGAGCTTCAATATATCTTGCTTATTGCTCTTCAACGTTATGTAAATTTGTACATCAGTATCAGAATACTTCTCTGTTCCTCAGGCCCCTCTTGATTATTGTGTTTTGTTCTCTCTCACTCGGACATATCCACACCTTTACAGGTGATAGAACATCCAACCTCCTGCTCTTCCACTAAAGTCCAAACTCGATGAGTTGGCTGAAAAGCAGTTTCTTTTCAATTATTTTACAGATGCTTCAAATATGTGACTCTAAATATCTAATAACAAAACAATTTAGCTGTTGGTAATCTTTTCTAATCTGTCTGTTATGTGTTTTGTTGGTAAAAGAATATAAATGTATTAATCACAGCCAATTAGATGGATTCTTCACATGCCCACATTGACACAGTAAACACGTGAAGATGATGCATGCTCCAGGAAACAGATTGTGACTTTTTCTGTTTGCTCTCCACTCAGCAGATGGTGTCCACAGCAGCATTTGGTCAGTTGTTGTAGGAAACTGCCCTGGCACAGTCACCACCATAGCTGCAAATGGTCAAGCAAATTCACAGACCGTTGGACGTATATGCCACTAATTTGTCACTGAAGTAATTACTCTACACATCAAGAAAGTAAACAGGGTTGAATGTGTTTGACGTTGATGATCAAAGTGGTTAAGTGTTATTTCGTCTTTACTATTCTGAACCAAAGGAAGCCATTTAGATGGTTATTCATCTCTTGTCTAGAGACTAAATTATTTCAGTCTTCTCTCGCTTGTTTTATCCAGCAATAAAAGGTTAAAGTTGTGATGCTTAAATTCCTTCAGTGTTTTAGAAATAAAACTGGCTGAAACATTTGACTTGCTGCCAACAGCCTATGAATGTAAGCTTTACATTTGTGGTTAATTATTTATTTATTTATTCCTTGTTCATTTATTTTTAGTACATACTCTGTCCTCTTTAGTCAGGGAGGGACAAATCCATCCCAGCAGTCAACCAACAAAAGGTGAAGTACACTCTAAAAAACCCTGGCAGTCTGACAGAGTGTATCTCTGTGTCATTTATCATTATCGTCTCTCATGTTGACTACTTTTCTTGTTTAGCACATCTGATCTGTCCATGGAGTTGAAATGATAAATGTAAGCATGTCTACAGTCTTCCAAGATGAGCTCAAAATGTGTCTTTTAAAAAAAATTGTTATTTGACATGAGAGTAAGAAAAAAAAATCAAAGTGAGCAAATCAGAAAGATTTGTGTAATAATCTAAAAGGTTGGACATTGAAGCCAGAATAATAAAAGCACAAATAAACTCATAAATAAATCATCAACTTTAAGGTCAAACAATCAGAAAACAAAATACCCATAAAATCAACAGAGAAGCAGATTTCATGTTTAAAGTTACAGTATTACAAAATGTTGTTACTCATAAACCTGGAGTATCATTCCACTCCGGGGGTTTCTTATTACAGACAAGAGAAAATGTCACCTCCCATTCATCTGTATGACTGACATGTTTCAGACATACACAGCCACAGGGAGCCTCTTAAATAGGGGACTGACTAAAACCATCTCACTCATGTCGACAGGCCTCCAGACGAATAGCTCAAGCGATAACAAGCATTTTCATCTCATGTACGATTTGATGTTCTGAGACTGATTTATTTGCACAGTTCTGATGTAAATCAATAATTGACCACGGCACAGAAAACAAAAACTAAACTAATAGATGGGCCTTAAGAAACCCATAATTTAGTGCATAGCTTATTGTGTCTCTCCACATTTACAGCTCACAGCTATGTCAGAATCCAGTATTGGGTAAACAGAAATTGCTGCAAAATATTTCAGTGACAAATATTTTCCTTCTAAATGAGGAGTGGTTTTGTGGATCTGACCACTCTCATCCAGATCTCCAAAAAGACATTTGGAATCTCTCTCTGTCTCTCTCCAGGCACTTTGAACTGCCTTGTTGCTGAAAATGTGCTATATAAATAAAATTACCTTACCTCTCTCTATTTCTAGCTTTCTCTCTATTTATCTCTATCTTTCTATCTATCTATCTAACTTCCTTTAAAACGTTTCTGCTTAACTTCATGACTTTATCCCGAAAGCCAGAGCAAAAATTGCAGCAAAGCTTTGTTTCTCAGCATTCTGTATCGAAAAAGGAGCAAATAAAACATATCTTGTGATGTGCTGCCCCCTGCAGACAGAGATGGGACACAGTATTTCAAATTAAATGTGACGGAGCACATTTAAAGGCCACATCCAGCCTTTATTGGTCAACAGAGAATCTGAAAGTAAACATGCAACATTAAAGTGTTACATAAACATTAAAGCATACTGCTTTTACTTGATAAAAATAACTTTATTTTGAAGATGAACATTCACCTATAGCAATATGTGTGCACTTTACTGATATTGCAAAGGATTGTTTGTCATGTAGAGCTGTTGACTTGCAGCAAGAAGGTTCTGGGTTCGATTCCTGGTCTTTCTGCATGGAGTTTGCATGTTCTCCTTGTGCATGCGTGGGTTTTCTCCAGGTACTCCGGTTTCCTCCAATAGTCCAAAAGCATGACTGTCAGGTTAATTGGCCTCTCCAAATTGTCCCTAGTTGTGAGTGTGTGTGTGTGTGTGCATGGTTGTTTGTTCTGTGTGTCTCTTTGTTGCCCTGCGACAGACTGGCAACCTGTCCAGAGTGACCCCACCTCTTGCCCGGAACATCAGCTGGAGAGGCACCAGCCACCCTCCCGACCCCACAAAGAGACAAGGGTGTCAAGAAAATGGATGGATTGATGTTATTCAAAACTTAAGTGTTTTACTTATCCTTAGCCATTGTGGCTTAATCTGGCACATGACTCTTCAATGTTGATGAATATGGATGGTCCTTTATTGGGTAAATTCAAATTCATGTAGTAAACAAAGCTGTCTAGTTCTCCTTGTGAATTTCTTTGGGGTTAATTTTCTATGCTAAAGATGTCCTTGTGTTTTTCCTTTTAAAAGGCAACCCTCGAGCTGAAGCCTACACTACGGTTCCCAAATTTCTGGCCTCGAGGGTCGCTGTCCTGCAACTTCTAGATGTGTCTCTGGTCCTACACATCTGAATCAAATGGTCAAATTACCTCTTCAGTATGCAGTCACATTCTCCAGAGTTTTGCTAATGACCTAATTACTTAACTGAGCAAGTCTAATAATGACCTGTCCACTCTCCAACATTTCAATTTATGCATCCACTCCGTTGTTGTGTATAATCTGATTTAGATCTTATTTGGCTGACTGAATCTACTTTGTAGCATTTAGTAACTTTAAGTCATAGGAAACAAGAATCACATGTGAGATTCCTCAAGGCTCCATTCTTGGATCACTTTATACAAAATATATGATCCCCTTAGCTCAGAATGTGAAGCACTATAGCTCATTCAATATATATGCTGATGACATGCAATTATATTTCTGTGGCACCACTTGACCATAGTCCTGTACAATTACTCGGTATGTCCAAAATATCCAATGGATGGGTCAGAAAATCCTCTGCCTTAATCCAGAGAAGACAAAAGTAATTGTCTGCTGTTTTTCTATTTTTTAATCATGTTATCAAATAAAAACCAAAGATTATCAGATCTGAATTTAAACCAAGTAATTTATTTTTGCTAAAGCAGCCTACTGCCACTTTAAGAACATGGGCAGAGTAAAGTTTCCATTTAACACAGAAGACATAAACACAGGCATAGGTTGAATTTTTGTCACAGGGCTTTTACTGGTTACTGTAAAAACTGATGAGGCAGCAGCTCCTTGAAACTTTCACTGCCAGAGTCCTGACCAAATCTATTATTTGATCCTTGTTCATTCTGTTTTCCTGTCAAGTAACTGGAATTACCTTTAGTATGAACAATGCTTCACAGATGAATTTGCCTAGTCTGGTGTTGAATGTATCTGGGACTTTGATTCTGAGGCTTTCTGAGACTTTCAGACATATCCCACTGTCCCACTCTATAGTGAAATCATCAGCGATTCAAAGCTGAAATAGCCTTAGAAGAAACTAATTTGAATCTGGTTTATAAATCAGATGACATAAATAAATCAAAACACCATATTCGTTTTTTCTTTCAAATCATGATTTCTTTGTGACAACCCTCGATGCAGTCCCTGCAAACTTGTCACACAAATCCATTTTTCACAGCTCCACATGACAAGCCAATGGTTTTCCAGGTGCTTCTTCACATGACTGGCTCGTATAAATAATTTTCTTTCGAAGCATCCATTCAATGCTTCTTCTGGAACAAGGAGAGACAAACAGCAGCAATGGCTACGAGGACCTTTGTAGTGGTAGTCATGTGCACTCTCTTTTTGGGAGTGTGCATGATCACAAGCGGGAAAGAAGACAATACCCCAACAACAAGCGCCTACTGCAAGATTGTCTGGTAAGACTTCAGCTATCAGTTTTCTTTTCAGAGATTTGGATGACAAAGATGTATGAATTTATAATGAAAATATATACATATATATTTCAATCATTTTCAGGCTACTTGGATTATCATGTGATCAAGTTAATGTCGCCATTGTCACTCAGATTAAAGCCATGGCATCATACAAAGTAAGGCAGACAGTGTCTTTTCTTCACAATATATTTGCCCGAAGCAGAGCATCATCTTAATTTCTCTATATTTGTGCTCCAGCTTGTTTCAGTGACTCCAAAACTAATCCAGGCCAATCACACATCCGGGTTTGGTCAACTTGAGAGAGTTAACTTCACCATGATACCGACCTCCATGATCATGGGCTGCCATGTACAAGTAAGAGAAGCAACTACGGCAACGATGTTTGGCCAGTGTTTCCTAACTTTTTACACAAAATCTTAAGTGTTTTGTAATGAAGTTTTATTTGATAAATACAGAGTAGGGCATAACTGTGAAGTGGAAGAAGACAGACACATGAATTGTAAATATTTTTAGCTTAGTATGACCTGTTTATCATAGCTTAGTATGACCTGTTTATCATAGTTTATCATACCCAAATGTTCCATTTCTAGATTTAGACAGCTGGTGGAGATTTATTCTTGAAACTTGCAGAAAATATATTTTTGCAGAGTATTAAATCAAGGGGAATCTATACTAACCCATTGATCACTGATCAGCATTTATTTGAAAATACCTTAATTTTTAAATATACTTTTTTCTTTTCTTCTAATTCATGAGCATGAAATACTTTCTCTTGGTCTATCACCCAAAAATCCCAAGAATCTACAGTGACATTTGTGATTATGGAAACATTTACAGGGATGTGAATATTTTTGCAGGCATTACATATTCTACACTAGTTACATGGACGTTTTTTTCCTTAGCCCTGCATCAAACTGAAATAATCTTCTTTCCTGATCTGCAACTAGGGAATATCTGTGTCAGCAAATTGGTTCAGCCTGTTTGATAATGGCACCAACTACTGTAACCTTCGCAATGTAATCAAAGGTAATTGAAATTATTTCACTTGATAGTGGAAGAATTTCTAGATCCACTTTAAAGTGCTCTCCAATTTTAATTTTGATCTTTTCTCTCTGAGCAGGAAGCGCGCTGGACAAAGCTCCCGGCTTCTTGGAGTTCACTAACGAATGGCTCTGCCTTAGCTGCGGATTGTCAGCCTGCTGATCGTTCCTCAGTCCTGAAATGTGTGCAGAAATTTCAGTTTCAACATACAACACAGTGTTAAATAAAAGCCCTGTTTGTAAAGATCATGTGTTTTCCTTCAGCGTTGCAGCATCTTTGGTGTGACCAAATATGCATGTTTCCAGGACTACAGCTGGAAAATCATTTTGCTTGTGGAAAGCGTAAACATCCTGTCACAATCTAAGCTATGATTTTGATTTTGACTTGTGACATGGGCTACACACTTTACATGAGCTAGAAGGTTGGATAAAACTGATCTGATGGTATGATCAAAATCAACCAAGTAAATTAGTGAATTATATTTGTTTTGAATAAATAAATAAATTTAATTTTTGATTAGTTTGATTTGGTGTTTTATATTTGAAGCAATTTTATAGAGGCCTTGTAATACACAGACGATTTCCTTGATTTCAAGCTTTACCCACCTGTACAGTGGGTCCTCATCCAGTAATTACCCTCTTGATATTCATGCCCATCATCATTTTTGATTTATTGTCAGGTCTTTCTGATTCCATTTGCATTCAGTTGTTACATCACGCTATTGTTAAGCTTCATTTACTTTTTTCATTTTACAATGAAATGCTTTTCTTTTTGCACCTTCATAAACAATTTCAGAAATTATA
>CAEGAF010162408.1:0-18984 GCA_903067075.1 Micropoecilia bifurca | reverse complement strand
ATTTGCATTGGGTGAGTGGTGTCTCTCCGTCTCCCGTCAACATTTCTTTTTTATATATATAAATATTTTTTTTTATATATATATATATATATATATATATATATATATATATATATAAACCTTAAATAATTGAAGGCCTTCAACCTAAAATATCCATCCATTGTCTATGTCTGCTCATTGTTTCACGGTTGGAAGTTTGGATGATTGATGACACGGTGCATGAATATTTGCTAAATAAGGAAAAACAGACATTAATAAAATTTGATATGAATGTGGGATTAGGAATTGTACCTTCAATGGTTTTTAGTAATAGTTTTCGTGTGTGTAGCCATCCCTTCGTGAGTCGAAAAAAGATCTGAGAGCTTCTCTTTTTTCCCCTCATGTCTGCTGGGATATTTCCAGTTCCCCTTTCCACTAATTATAGCTAATTGACACTGTTGCTCAGAAATAGTCTCTGTGTTCTTTTTGGAAAAATGTTCAAGTACATATGTTACCTTTGGAGACTAAATTGTCTGTCTTTTGAGAACACTTGGCTGTATTTCCATATTGGCATCTCTAACAGATAAAAGCTTTGCTCTCTTTTCAGAACTTTGCCAGAACACAGTGAGCTAGAAACGGAAAGATATGATGATTTATTTCTACAACTTCAAATACAGCTAACAAACAATGAATGTGGCGTCATCTGATTGGGTAAATATGATTAATGGCAAAGATTAAAAGGTTCTAAGCCAGTCGAGGCTACTTTAGGGACAACTTTCATGTAATATTTATAATTCTGTGTATGGTTGACCCACAACGCACCAGTGAGACTGCAGGACAAAGAATGATAGTGAAACGAAGCAGCAAATCTCAACCAACTGATTATTTTGCCTCTCCACAGATGCTGTGGACTTGCATCATCCCTCACCTGGAATGTTATGACTGCAGTACCATGGATATTCATTGTCAGAAGTTTATTTGATTTATTTCAAGCTTGTTTAGTCCACTGTTTCAGAAAAATGCAATTACAGCTTAACAGATGTTTTTGCACTAAATATCTCTTTCCAGAAGCTTAACATTTTGTTCTTTTTGTCCGTTTTTTGTATTAATCATAAGACCATCTTCCCAAAAATTATTAAATTAATAATATTTAGTATTCGATTGTGAGTGAATCCAATACAGTGACTTGAGAGCATGGATGAAAATTTGTGAATATTAAACCGTAAAAATTCTTTAATGGAAAGGCTACTTATAAAACATCTCAGTATTTAGCCTGATAAATTATAGTGCCATGATTTAGAACATAAAGTGTAAAGACACAAGTCATGGTGAGATTTTAACTAAGCACAAGTACTCTGGGCGGTACTATTTTACTGTACTCAAGTAGATTTAATTGAGTACTTTTGACATTTTAAATGAATTAGTACTTTCAATCTGCAAATAAACAAATAAAAAGGTTTATTTTTTTCCAGACTTTTATTTTCCATTGCTGACCTCCATCCATCTTCCAATCAACTCTGTCCAGCTTCCAATGAAAGGCTTCACCAAAGCATCACTGTGTTTCACCTCAAAGATGGAGTATTTTCCACCAGCTTTTATTTTTATGTTTGTTTTCCTATTCACTTTCTTTACTACAGATAGGCCATTACAAAACTGCTGGATTTATACAAACATACATATACTAGTAACTGTAAAAAAGAAGCATCAATACTTTTTATTATCTAACTTTATTAGATAAGAATTTCTCCTAGAGTCCAAGATTACTGCAAACTAAATGTATACTGCAAGTAAAATATTGACTACTTATTACTACATCAGATGATCCTCTCAATACTTAATCAAATAGATTATTTCTTAATTAAGACGACGTATCAGAGCCACAATAAGAAAAAGAATATTTCAGGAATAAAGGCGCATAAAATGATGAGAATAAAGTCATAATTTTATGACTTTATTCTTGAAGGACCTTGTTTTTCGTTGTACGGCCTTAATCCTGTGTCATACATGCTCGTATTTTCTGTAGGATTTAATAACCGGCTCAAACGTTTTCATAAACGGTGAAGGTTTTTTTGCCTGGCTCCAACAGAGTCACGTAACAGAAACTCTGCCTTCCTAGTTGTTTTCTTTAACATGATTATTCCAGATAGTGGGAAACATTCTTCCATTGGCCATTTATCTCATCAATACATACAATGCAACTTACTGGTGGCACCACCAGCAATCAGAAGCAACAAACCAAACGATCATTTTTTTACGGCTTTAAAGTGTGAGTCTTCATTTGATTCGTAAAACTCAGCACTCAATTAGAAGTCACCTGCCTGTGTCAGGAACAACAGGCCTGTGGTTTGTGGTCACATGATTGATCTCACTGCATCACATAGTGTCGCCCATGATTCCACACTATTATCTCTGTCCTCAATCTCCTTTGCGGGTCACTTAGTTTTACAGTTGCTCTGGTCCGAAGGCAGTCATGAATCGGTGTGACTTCATGTGCAGGAACTTTCACTCGTGTTTTCCACTAATTTATGTGGGAAACTAATTAAAATAAGATTCAAAAATCTTAGGTGTAACAAGTTTGGTCGTACAGTGTGTGTTGTCCAGCCACACAGCAGGAGCAACTCCCCTCACTAACCAGTTTCACTCACCAACATTCAGATGTCAGACAGGAAGTCCCGTAAAACCTTGTGAGACTAAACGTGACTTCAGAGTAAACATACATGGCCGACAATTTAAAACCAGCGATACTTTGTGGAATATTTTAAGCGATACAAAACAAAGGAGTGGAGAAAGTGCTAAGTGTAGCTCTATTTGCTACACTAAGATATCTTTTTTTTCTTTTTTTTTTCTTGGTAGCGCCAAAAACTGCAACTCCGTATTAGGGCTATACTAGGACAAAATACAAAAATAAAAAATAGGAGAATAGTCATTATGAGATTACAGATGGAGACATTTGTTGATGTTAGTGAATAAGAATTTGGAAGGATGTCTTAAGGGTTTAAAATACAGAATTAAAGAGGAATTTTTTCTACATCCTTTCACCTTGTCTTTGTTTAAGTCACAAAACTGATAGAATATCACAGGAATGCATAAGAACGCCAAATATCTGCTTCTTTAAAATGTTCGCAATGGCCATTTCCCAACAGTTACACACCAGACAGAAATGGTCAGGAGTCTTATTTGTGCCTTGTTTTTAGGTTTCCCCCTTTGGCCCGATAACAGATGTGATCTGTTGACACGACTTACAGCGGTAAACAAGCGCTTCCCGTTGATGCCTTTTAATGGTTTGTCAATCCATTTGTTTTCCTGTTGCATGACTAATTTGCAGCCCTCCTGACCAGTAGAGAGAGATTGATGTTTGGAGGCCAACCTCCATTACAGCTTAGATAGGCGAGGCTGGCGGAGTGTTATTCTGCCTGTTCCCAGGGTGCCGAGGGGCGCTTGAATAACTGCAGAATAAATGAAAGCGAGACATTCGATACGACAAAGGAAAACTCCAATCATATAGACCTACAGCGTTGGAAAACAGAACCTGAGTATTCTTGTCCTGCAATCAGCCGTGAATAATGTTGGAAATGAAAACATAGAAGGAAGGAGACAGGTGAGAGGGAGCACAGTTGGAGATACAATATGAGACGGAAAGAAGTGGAAAGTCAAAGCATCCTTGAGGACTTGTTGAGAAGCTGGGTCCATTAACAGAAAGTGTGAGCTGGACTGAAACACATTCCCTGACTTTAGCAGCTGTGGTTGTTAGTTCTTACTGTGCCAGACAAAAAAGTGTATTGCCCTTCTCAAGGTTCTTACTTTCTCACATCATAAACACAAACTTTAATGTATTTTATTGGGTGAAATTTTATGGAACATAATACATCAATACAATTTAGTGCAAATGATTTTGAAACATCTAAAACAAAATTGAAATCACATCCAGATTTCCCCATCTTCTTTGCAGAAGAAAGCAAGCTCTTTCAAGTTTGACATACATTTTGGAAGGACATTAGGATTTTGCCAACCACTGGATAAAAATGCAAGAACATTTTCAAGTTTGCGTGAATCACAGAGGTAACTGAATCAACCAATAAAGAAAATTCCCCTCTGAGAATCATCTCTGACCTGGGCAAAACACAAAATGCATCTCGCAATCCAGGATTGCAGGCATAACTTGGATCTGCCTGCTGGTTGATCTTCTATCTGCGGATTGTTCTGCCGTCTGGTAAGCAGCAGACACAGCTGGCCTCATGATGTGGAAGAAAAACGAGACTCACCAGACAAAGCCTCGTCGCTCTGTGGTTGGGATTTGACGCACAAGACCTTTGTGAGTGGCATAAATAATGGAAAAGAGTCAGCGTAGGTGCTTTGAGTCACCAGCTCTGATGTTCAGCATCTTATTCAGACATCGTTCACAACACAAAGACGCAGAAACAAATAGATTGTGTTGTTGGGCTGACAGCCTCCACAGGTTTAGTTCAATAGGTCTTGATGCTAACTTCCAATGGTTTTCTGAAATCTTTTTTTTTTTGTTCAAGCTACTGAACATTGCGAGTGCAATCAGACTTCTGTGTGGACTATTTACAAGCCGCATGTGCAGGAGAAGAACTTTAATGTCACTCATGAGCCCACAGTAGATGGAGCCACCTACAGATTGGTTTTAGCTAGTATAATCAGCCATGGGAGTCGATAGTATTGTCACAAGACCATAAGATCGAGTTGGGCCACTCAGACTGCTGTGAAAAAAAAGTAGTCATATGGTCATAAAAGTGGATTTGTTACATGCCTGTTATGTGAACATAGTCTTAGAAACGGGATTCCTTGGACACTCAGGGTGTTTGACACCTGATCGACTGGTAGACTGTTCGGTTGGAGACCAAAACCAGAACATTTATTACATTTCAGCTGGTCCGGTTTGCTTTCACACTTATCTGTGTCCAACAAACCAAACTCTTTGAGATCCAGTGGTGGCGCCACAGCAAGAACCAGTGAAGGAAACGACGCAAAAACCTTTGAAGAAGACATGAACGCAACTTCCTTCTTCTCAAAATGTAAACAAAAATTGAGTGGCATCAGATTTTAACGGTTATAGGATTTCTCTTTGAACTTTGTTAAAAGACCACAAGACATTTCTCCATCAAGCGCTAGACATACACTTTTGTTTAGGTTGTATTTAGCCAGAACTCCCTGTTATAGTCCGCTTCCTGTTTTTGGAGTGTCCTCCGGTCCGGTTGGCGTTCACACATACAATCAAACCGTGACAGAGATCACTTCAACCGAAATGAGACAGAGATGTGTTGGTGGGCCAGTTTGTTTTTTTGGTCTGCATCATTATTTGATTGCACATTTGTAACTCCGCAAATGAACCAGAATTTCGTTTGATTAAGCGAACTAAAGAGGGCTGGAGGGAATGCAACCTCAAAGAGACACATGTGCTTCTCACTTCTTATCTGGAAACAGATCTTAAACACAGCTGCACACAGAAGGTCAAATAACAGAAAAATAAAATTTTTATCCCTTTTTTCTTTCTGTAATGAACAAATATTTTATCTTTCCTCAATTTTCACTAAAATCTAACATTTAAACGATTTGTAGATCCCAGCCTTTTGTCCAGGTGTCGAATGCAACATCCCCATTTCCATTTCAGAAGGGATGAGAAAATCAATTGCAACTAAATGAGTTTAATACAAGTGATTATCTGGCTTTGAAAAGGCTCGCTGCTGGGAGAGACAAAGAGGATGGATCTGGGCATTAAGCCTAGAGGCAAACAACCAACTGTGGGCTCAATCAGACTCGACTGTTTGGACATGACAGCTGCCAGAATGTGGTGAATGTTTTTTTTATTATGCAACCTGATGTGAGTGCACATGTTTGTAATGGTAAAATGGTGGCATTTGAGATAAAAAAGCTTATGTATATTTCTCTAGGTTGATCTTTTTATTTAATCACCTGTGACATTGTCAATAAGCTGGAACTCTGTTGAAATAGTAACCATAATAGGCGTCAACATTTTTAGAATTATTTGACACTAGCTGGTAAAATATGGTTTGTGTAGACAATTCAGAGCATCATTTTAATACTTGTCAAAAAGTGCTACATCATCTCACAAAAGCATGCAATATTGGAAAGATATGTAGGGATGAATACTTTTAATAGGTACTGTAAATCAATGGCGCTCAGCTACGTTTCATTGACCAAATGTGCAATTTGACATTTTAAAAATATATGTTTAATGAAAGCGTGCCAGTTTAGAAAAAAAACAACTTGAAGATTTTGGCATTAGTATGAGGTGTAATTGTATTGTAATTGGTTTATTTCACAAAACTGCAATGGAAATTTTTTCTCGCATCACACGAGTCACATGATCAACAACTGGATTTTGCCACTGGTGCAAACGCAGCTAATTCCAGCTTAATCTCATTTGTACACTAACCTTGTACTGATCAAGCTTTGGGATTGATATCTAAGTCTTTAGTTTTTCATCTAGTCATACCAGATTTAGCTTTTTTAAAGGGGCGGCATCATGTAAAATCTACTTTTTGGACCTTTACATCATGTCAGAATGTTATTCCCGCATCAGAAACATGAGTCTCTCAAGCATATTTTAATCTCACTTGGCCATCTTACCCACTCGACCCCTTAAGACTGGCACCAGCAGCTATTAGCAAGCACCTGGTAGAACTCTGCGTCAGCAGAGTTCATCACATAAACTACTTTTCAGTCCTAAATCGGTTGTCAAAAGCATAATGGAGGAGCACTGTTGTCATGAGGTCCTGAGGGCGAAAGAGTAGTCGATTCTTAAGGAGACGGAGGCCAATTTCAAGGTGTCAAACTGCAAACACAATTTCTTTTAAGTTATTTTTGATATAATGTAAGATTTTTCTGTTTGTCCTGTGTCTCTGTGTTGCCCTGCGACAGACTGCTGACCTGTCCAGAGTGTACCCTGCCTCTCGCCCGGAACGTTAGCTGGAGATAGACACCAGCAACCCTCCCGACTCCACTGAGGGACAAGGGTGTAAAGAAAATGGATGGATGGATAGACAACATTTTTCTTACAATTAAAGGTAACAGCTGCTTGATTGTGATATAAAATGCTTGTAACATACATAAATACCCCTCTCTCCAACCTAAAGAACTACATCAATTATAGTAATTCAACATTTTCTAAAAGCTATTTTTTAAAAGTGTCAGCTGTGACATTTTTTTGGTTAACTGAAGTGGTTTCATTATCGAGTCAGACAGAATCCGTGCTGGGTTTTTACCCACTGACTATACAAATTGCTCATTTCAAAGAAGCTACCCAGCTACAGTTGAACAAAAATGCATTCATCACATTTCCAGAGCACTTTTACATATTCAATTTGTATCCTAGTCTTATACACCCATGGCATGTCATAAATTATGTGTAATAGGTTGAACTTCAAGAGCTTCTGCTGTGGGGAATGGACAGATTTGAACTGATAACTTTGGCCTTTTGAAACTCTGTTGTCTCTCTTCAGGATGTGAGATTTAAAAAGTAAAAGACTCCAGCCACGTTCAGCAGGACATCTGCTGCTGACAGAACTATTACCATCGTATTCTCCGACTCAAATAGGGAGAGAGAAAAAAAAAAATGACTCTGTTCCTTTGATGTCGGTTTCCCCCGTCTTCACAACCAGAAGGACCCTGCTGGAGAAAAACACCAACAGCCTAAAGGTGTACTGGAAGCTTTGAAGAGGTGCATGCTGGCTCCGGTGAAGCTTCCAGTCATAAGAAAACAACATAAACTTTCACAGCGGCTCTACAGTGTCTCATTAATACAGAAAAAAACCAACAAAAAAACAAATACAGCTTTGATCTTTCTCAGCCTGTTTGGATAACGTGGTATTTTAACTTACCAAAGATGTCAACAGATCTCGGCAGTAGAGATCAAATATTTGTGCTGGTGTGACATTGACTGAAGTAGAAAACACGGGATTTATTCATGTTTTCTTAGTTGATTTCATAAATCTTCATTATTAAGTAATCAAAATTTTGCTTAAATGATCAGAAAGATGAATTCTCTTCTTTGTTCATCTGTACAATGCTGTGGAAAAAAGTTACTCCTCCCATACAAAGTTAATCTGTTTTAGCTTTTTGTTCTACATCAAAGTCATTTTAAAATCAAAGGTAATCTGATTACTATTCTGCCAGTGGTATGAATAATTTTGACCCTAACTGTAGTAAACACTTTGTGCTTATATGAATACTGTGACTGTGTATAAGTGCAGTGAAATTTAAATTGGGATGATTTCCATGCCTAGTTTCTGGTTCCATTTGAGTATAAAGTGGTTCAATTTAAAAGTCAAGAAAAAAACAACAACCATGAGATCAATTTAAAATAGCTGCACTTTTTAAATTGCTCTTCATTCAGCGTTCACATCCTGTAAAGGAGGATCTGGGCTCTGTGAAACATAAAAGACAGCAAAGAAATCAATACAAACCCCTTCAAGCGCACCGACCTTCTTCCTCCAAACAATCAAAAACCACCAAGGTCTGATGTGTGTGCTTAAAAATCCAAGCTCAGTTTAATGATTTCTTTTTATATATATATTTATATATTATTCCTACAAATACATGGTTTTCAGCACTTTGAAAAACGCTCACTTTCCTCGGTAAGCCAAGGAAACTAGAAATATCCTACAGTGAAAAAGAAAGACAAAACATAATTGACAAAAAAACAACAAATAAGATGTGAAAACATAAAAAAAAAACAACAAAACAACATCCTGTACAAACACGATGGCCCAATAATTTAAGAAAATAGTGTCTCTAAAACGTTCATATTGCTTTGTATCTCCACCGACCAGATCCACCCTGTGCAACACCAGGCCGTTCTGACAGCGGCCACAGGGGGGTTGTGCCAAATCCCAGATGCTGATGTTGCTCCAGAGGTTCAGGGGTCAAGCTGCAAGGTGTCGCAGAAGAGAAACAGTCTCATGTTGTCGTCTCAGGTGGTCACTCGTTCTCCGGCTGTTTTGGCAGTAACAATACAAAGACGAGGGATGGTCACACTACCACAGTATCGCACTCCTCATGAAGGATGGTCTCACTGTTTGTTGTAGTTTTACCATTATTACTTTCTAACATTATTACTAGAGCTATCACCATCACAGATACACAGAGTGCATCATGTGTTTGCGTGTGTGTGTGTGTATGTGTGCGTTTATATGCTCTTGTGTGTGATGGGAGAGTTGATGTTCAGTGCTCGGAGCTCGTCTTCTCGAAGGAGAAGCTGGGAAGAGTCAATAGCTTGGAGGTGGGATTGGGATTGGGCGAGCCTCCGTCTGGCCCTGAACCCTCTCCGACTCCCAGGTCGAACGAGTCCTTGGAGTCGCTAGAGGGGGCTCTCCTCCTCAGACATGTGTCCCTGCTGGGCAGAGGAGGGGGCATTCCTAATCCTGCCAACCCCATGCCACTGAGGCTGGGGTAGAGGCCAGACTGGGGTTCGAGTTCATCGGGCGGGTCGACGGATATACAGGGTGGGCTCATCTTCTTCTTGCGCCGGGGGGACGGCAGTGGGGCCTGGGTGGGAATCTGCAAACTGTTGGACCGAGACACAAACCCCGAAGACGTGGAGGCGGCGCTGCGCTGTGGGCAAGGGTCCTCCGCCGGGTACACTTCTACGGAGTGGCGCCGCGGGTCGTCCAGCCAGGAGTAAGGGCGCGGACGGGGCAGGAGGGCGCTACGCCCCTGCGTGTCGACGCTGTGGAACCTCTTGAGCTGCCTCGTACAGGGACTCCGACTCTCCTGGCACACCGTGTCCTCCGCAGCGACGCTGTCGCTTCCCACCAGTCCTCCACAGGTGATTAGAGAAACTTCACGATCCTCCGACGCCTCCACCTCCTCCTGTTGCTGCTGTTGGGGCCTGGCAGGTAAGGGAGGAGGAAGCGGGTGGGAGGACGTGGACGGTAACACAGATGAAGAGTAGGAGGCGAGGCAGTGCTGGTCATGTTGCTGGGTGTGAACGCTGCTGGGTTTAGGGGAGGCACCTGGTGAGGCAGGCACCAGGCAGAGAGCTGGGTGTAGATGGGGATGATGATGCTGATGGGAGGGAGAGGCGGATGGAGGTAGACCCAAAGCTGCCACATTCAGAAGTCCTTCACTGCTCTCCCGTTCATCTGAACAGAGGGCCTCCTGAGAATCAGTGGACACTGCGACCTGGAAAACGGGGCACGGAAGGGAGGGGGAGTGGAGTATTCAAGAAAAAAAATGGGGGTAAATGTTCAATGGAGGGGTTGGGGAGAGGTGGGGAGGGAGGAGATCAAGGGTGAGAGGGAAGGGGGAGGAGAGCAGTTAGTGTGAGGTGATGAGGATGAGAAGCAGCAGTCTGGGTCAAAGCTCACCGTCTGGCCAGCGTGTTCTCACACATTATTCTCCTCCTCCTCCAAACTTGTGATCTTGTAATGGTCGATCCTCTCTGCTATGATTGCTGTGTTTACTGTATTGTTGTTAACCACAAATGTGTCAAAACACCATGATGTGAACTGCAGTGGGAGGAGTTTCACTTTGGTGTCTTGTGGACCTTGAATGCCTCAAAAACACGTGACGACGCGTAATAACGGTTCGACTTTGATCCGACCATGCTGGTTCCTTTAGATAATCTCTTTTTTTCTCATGTATATTCAATCTAAAATGTAACTGGAAAGTTCTCAGTAATGTGTGTGTTTCATGCTGGCAGAGACACTGAGCACTGAGCCAGACCAAATGACCCTCCAAACCTTTGCCCATTGACACAAAACCCTGTAAACTGTGAGTTGTTGGAGTCAATAAAGTGGGATCTGTTTCTCCCCCACTGTCCCCTCTGTAAGGGTCTGAGGCCAATAGACAGAGGGCAAACATGACATGTAAACCTCTGCAGGGAAGGAAGGGTTAGCAGTGACAGCTCCTGAACCCTGACAGATCTCAGGTCAGCGATGACTCGTGTTCATCACCATGGCAATGATGAGTGAGCGGGAGCGAGGCATGCATGTCATTTCAGGGCTGAGCATTTGAAGAAGCCTTTCCCTGCATGAGCCTTGAACAGTGAGACCACAGAGACACCTAGTGGTCAGAGAAACGTGTTACAGCCACAACAATGCAACACCTAGTCGCCAATTACAGAAGTGCACCATGGGACTATGCTACCTTAATCACCCTGTAACTTGGATCTTTTTTTTTTTGTACTGTTAAAGCACTAATCTTGGGATTTAAAAAAAATTATCTGGTGCTCTACTGTAATGGAGTACAAAATGGCCAAATGCATATGAACAGCTCTTGCTGTTTTAGTAGAATCCCCTGAGTTGTATTATCTAAAATATAAAAAAGTGCACTGCATTATGGGTGAATTTCCCTTGTAGCCACATTACACCTGTGCCTTAATACATTCAATCACTTCACTTGATATCCGGTAAATAAAATAAATGTGACTTTTCTCCAGTCATTCATTTCCAACAGGTGTTTGCTTAGAGTTATAGATGCTCTGTGGTTCGATGACGAGTTAAAAAACAATATCTGGGTGAATGAAAGATGACGAGAGGGTTAAAAAAAACAAAATGGGGGTGAGTCTACACGTGTGCGTCCGTAACGTCCCGTGTTTCTGAAAAGGCCTCGTGGGGAAACGATGTCGGCTCGTCTGTCGCCGTTTCAGAAACAGGAGTATCTGTGTTTGAGCAGTAGCTCAGGGTCGGGCGGTTTGTGGGCCCAGCTGAGCTGAGGTCAAAAGTGAACAGATACAATCGATGTGGGAGAGCGGGTCGGTTTTAAAATAACAGGAAAATCACGAGGAGCAGAAAAGAAAAGAAAGAGGGAAGACAGTGGAATATTCAGAATGTGCAAGAAGAGCGTTAAAGTCTATGGTGGGTATTTAGTGCCACTTTAAGGGAAGGAATTGTGAGAAGAATAAAGTTTCAAACGTGAACATAAAGGTAAGATTTGTGAACATAACCTGTTATTTAAGGCCAAGTTTGTGATGTGGAACTCAGAAACTCACATAGATTACTTTAGAGAGAAAGTGAGAAACCACAGCACTGTGCAATAACTCAGAGCAGTAAATAAGTCCTTTACATCCTTTGTCATAAAACAAACTACAACTGAAGAAAAGCCAGAGGGTACAAGTGTTGGAATCAGGATTCAACTACTGATGATCATTGGTCACCAAGAGCAGAGGATGTTTGCATTTACTGTACTAGAAATGTTTAAAATAGTTTTTATTTTGGGTTTGAATGACTTGAATGTATTTATTTTGTGAGTCTAGACATGTCCCAAAGTTCAGATATGTCAACCATTTCAGCCTAAAACTTAAAGTGGCTTTGCTCTACCTTTTGCTCTGATGAGCCAACATTACCTACATGAAGCGTCCAGGACTTCCTTGCATTTGTCCCTAAATTCAATAATTCACACACGTCATATTTTAAGCTAGCATGGACACCATCATCATTACCCACTTCAGAAGTTAAACTGTTTAAAACTTGCCATCATTTGCTGTCGCATTTATTTCACTAATAATTATTTAAACTCTTGGACCAAGATCGATTCTGCAATATAGGTCTCGAAAGGAGTCTGACATGAAATAGTAATTTAGCACCACCAAGGGGTTTACCTGTAAACCTGTCACAGAAAAATGTAGAAAAGACCTCCAGAAAGTCTGAAGAAGAATTCGAAATGTTTCAAGTTACAAAGTAAAAAAAATTTGCCATGGTTTGGAACTTTTGCACAGTGCTACGGGTCTTCAGCAATGACAATTTATTTTTACATTTTAAATAGATTCCCAAGTGGGAAGCAATAGGTTCACTCCAAAAGAATGATCAGAAGAAATCATTTGTAAAGCCTAATGACTTTAAGCTAACAGTTTGTTTCTCAATAAATAACTATATTTATTGAGGAATAAATATAGTTTATTTATTTATATAACTATATTCATAAATATAGTTATATAAATAACTATATTTACATAACTATAAATATAGTTACAGAAAACTGGAGATACAGAAGTTAGGAAGTTTCTATAAAGTTCCGTCCTACTGATCTTGATTTTAGCCAATACATAAAACGATTTTCTCAAAAGCAGCCCAAAGTTGTAACTTTGCTGCTGCTGATCAACAATAAGGTCCAGGCAAGAGTAAAATTGGCTAACACCATTTCTAGTAAAAACAATCTCTTTATGAATTGGCTTTAGAACGGGGCTGCATAGTCACCTGTCGGCGGAGCGTGCGGCTAAGTGCATGTGTGCGTCTTGACGGGGGTTGTCGAGGAATACTCTCGGAGTCCGAGTGGCTGTGGGGGCTGATGGGTCTGAAGAAGTCAGTGGGGACGGTCAGCTGCTGGGTCTCCTCTGGTTGAGAGCGCACCGAGCCCCTGGAGCCTGGACACACAGCGCCGGCAGGGAAGCAACAATCAGCAAGTAATTACTGCACCGCAGATGTGTTTACCTCACAGGAAATGACTTGCGGCTCTCCAAGGTAACGTCAGGTTGCGTTAAGCTTAATGACAAGAAGACATTTCCCAATGAGAAGGTAACATCCTTACCTGACTGGGCCCTGTGAGTGCCCAATAGGTGCTGGGGCCCCTGTGACTGTGCTACAAGCTGCGCTGGGGACGGAGACGAGGAACCAAAGGGGTGAAGGGGGAAGAACATGTAGCTGTCGTTGGGCAGGGAGTGAGTGCGTCCCACCGCAGGCTTTCTGACACTCAGCAGGTTGTCCGTCGGTGCCTCCGGCTGTACACACAAAGCAGAGTTAGGGCCCTTCTAAGCTGGACCGGGTCTACGGTCGCTCTTTCACTCGGGCATTCTCACAGATTCCTAAACACAGTTACGGTTGTTATTTCTCTAAAGCGGTGTTTCTCGATCCTGGTCCTCAGGGACCACTGACCTGTTTTAGATGCATTTCTAGTCCAGAACACCTGATTCAAATGATTGTATGACCACCTCTGCATGTCATCAAGTGTTGCAGAAGTCTTTTATTCACTCAATTGTTCAAGTAAGGCCTGTGCCACCTAAAACCAGCAGGGTAGTGGTCCCTGAGGACTGGAATTGAGAAACACTGCCATAAGATATTGTACACAAAGAGACAGTGATCATCAGCGTACACAGAGAACACTAGAGTGGACTACTGCACGGCCACCACAGAACCCTCTCTGAATCTTTTTCTCTTTGGACAAAGACCTCGCTCATTACATCTACAGAGCCAGTTTGCATCCACAACAGATTTACCTGAGGCCTCCCTCCATCACACTTCACAATAACAAACACATGAAAGCTCAGAGTGGAGGGGAAAACTACTACGCCAGCGGACAGAAGACGGTACGAGCACAGACGCGCGGGAGACAACGTGAAAGAGAGATGTGGACTCACATCTAAAGCACAGAGTCAAACCAAAGCTGGCAGAGAGAGCAGAGATTTCACGAGAAGGAGCAGAGAGGGGGAAAAAGGAAAAATCTGTAAACTGGTAAGTGAGGTGGCATACTACTCTACTAGACAGGACCGGGAAAAAAAAATGAACACCACGCTGGAAATGTGGAATGAGAAAGAGAAATTTGGGCAGACAGTATGTTTCACCAGGGACTTTCAAGGCTACTTGCACTCATCTACACCAGTCAATCACTCACAACGCTTTAATATTTTACTTCTTTCACCACTGCTGCTTTTTTGTGATAGATTTTAATCTTGGGTTTTGGAGATTCTTGTTTACCACTGCTCTGTGGTTCAGTAATTGGACCCGCTTCCATTTTTCTATATTCTGTAAAGCCCAGCTAGCGGTAGGAAGAGTTTTCTGTTCCCATGGCAAACAGAGTTCACCTACTTTGGTGAAACTGCCCTGCAGTTAGAGATGTTGTTCAATGTCAAAGTTTTACATTTATTTTTGCAAATGATTTTACAATGAGCGTATCGAGAAGTCTCAATAGGCTTATAATACAATACAAAATAAATTTTCAAGCTAGCAAATTTATATTTATAGACCAGGAACAGATGTGACTTTGGGCCATAAAGCAATAGTGCTTCTGTGATGTTCACTGACAGGATCTGAAGGTGTAGTAGAGGAGATGAGTGTGTCTGGTATGGGGACCCCATGGATTTTATCTTTGCTGGTCTTAATTTGTAGCTGAGTGCAAAGTGGCTGAGCTGAGAGTCGGCTCAAACTCAACTTTAGATGAACTGAATGATCATCTGTTAGATCTGGTATAGACAAATACACATGCCTAAGGAGGCTAGTGCCAACAAATAAGCGCTTTGCTGCTGTATACAAACTAGTGTGATGCAAAAAAAAGTGTTTCCGTTGCGATTTTGTGAAATAAACTCAACCCAGAGCTAAAACGTTTTATTGAAAATGTGATGTGAGGTAATGTTTCCACTAAGCAAATTTATTTTTCTAATTCCTTTTGGGTTCCACACATCTCCTGATACAGAATATATTTGTGCTACACAAGCACTTCGTTCATCAGGTCCAAATGCCATGAAAGCACATGTGCGATTTGACAACATAATTAAATCACAGCACCACCTAGTGGCCAGGCATGGCCACTAGGTGGGAAAAAAAATGGAAAAATAAAATTTTTCCATTTTATTTTAAGTTTCCACTTTCATTGATACCAGTAATCCATCATTTAAAAGTTTTATCAAACAGGAACAAGAGACCTTTCATGTCTTAAAACACTTGGTAACTAAAAAACAGGCACATTAAAATGATAATTTCCAATTTCTATGGTTTCTAAGAGCAGCCATGTTGGGTATCTACACAGACCTGTCATTGCTTTTGGCACTGGGAGGTAAATTTGGTAAATTAGCTATTTGGCTACAGGTGCAAAGAAGGTCTTTGGCGTAATCTAATTCCAGCAACAATTAGTTTGGGTGTGCGCAGTAGGAGTACAAGTTGCTGTGGAAGTGGCCCTGGGAAGGAGACAGTACAAGCTACTGCAGGACGGAGCACAGGGAAGAGCGATGGAAGAGGTGGAAAGAGAAGAACTGTCAGTACATTGCATTCCAGAGCGCTTAGAAAGAGGGGGCTAAAATCGCCAGGGGCCGAGTCGTCGGGCAGAGCTAGGGACCAGGATTTCTCTGAGGCCAGAGACAGAGCTTCCATCTCCGCTAGAGGGATCTAGGCAGGAAGAGACAACCGCTGGTGAGCAGAGAGAACAGCGCAAACTCCCAACGACACACAGATATAGAAACACACACATAAAACCTGGAGCTAACAGGAAAACAGACCCTGATCTGAATGGAAGGAGTGTAAGTCTTTGTTGTGATGAGCTCTGGAAGGGATCAGGAAGGAAAATTACATTCATTTTTGTAATATCTGACAAAGGTTTTGATACGTAGCAGGGGATTTTTCAAAACATCCAACAAACACAGAATCTCCACGAACTGTTCAAGATTAATATCTCAGGCTGCGTTCACACTGCAGCCCGAAGTGACCCAATTCTGATTTTTTGCCTTAATGTGACCTGTATCAGATCTTTTCATGACAGCCTGAACAGCACAGGTCAGATTTTTTCAAATCCGACCCAGGTCACTGGGATATCCAATGCGTATCTGATCTTTTCCAATGTGACCTGAATCATAACGGCCAGGTCCTGAACATCACTGATACTCGACAAACGACCATGGTGGACAATAATGGGGATTATGTTGTTAATGTGCTGCTCCGGTTGGACAATAACTTCAAAATCGTAAGCTAAGCTCCACCATCCGCATCCCTGTTTACTTCTGCAAACAATGAGCACTTCTTCTTTTCATGGTGGTTGGCAGAAACACTGAGCACACTCTCTATGTGTGATGTTATTGCGCCCCCTACTGCGCCTGTGGGACACTTTCTGGTTGTTTGCTGTTCACACTGGAGAAGTGTTAACGGCCACAGCAAAAACATCCAATTTGACAAAAAATCTGAATTGGTTCAAGCTGAGAAAACATTTACATCTACTTAAATTGTTACATATTTTCCAATTATTTGGACATTAAAGTTGCTCTGCTCAAAAGATTAATGATAGCTGGAACAACCATTACGACAAGGAAGTACACTATATACACTATTTTTTTATAGACTTATGCATAAATAAAACCTACAGGATAACAGGTGTGTGCTTAAACATTATTTTTTAATTAAATCAAAATGGCTTTTATTTGTTACTGCCAAGTTACATTAATCAATTCTTCCAGTTTTACTACAATCGTGGAAACTCACACAAAATCAACAAATTGTGTATTTTTTTGTGTGAATTCATCATTGTGAGTTTTCTGAAGGTTTTCCAGAAAAATTGTCAAAATGTTAAGTTCTAGTCTGTGATCGACTATTTGCGACTAATGAAGTCAGATTTACCATATCATATAAGTGCAAATATTGCAAAATGTCTTACAAATAATTTCAAATGAGCAATTTGTTGCAAAAAATACAAAAAAAACTCCTAGAGGGATTGATGAATGTGAAAAACTGTTAATGTGATTTGATTTAGAACATTTGTGATAATGTGGCCCAAAATGAAAATGAGTTTGACGCTCCAGCTCTATGGGATCTTGCCAAAATAAATGTATTTTACATTCCTTTTCCTGGTTTATGCATAAAGATAACTCAGTCTCTCAACAATTTTTTTGCGGGCTCTCGCAAAACTCTCCAACAATCTCACAAACTTGCCAGACCTTGCAGAAGTGACTGAGGATCTTGCAAAACTTTGCAAGAACTCTGAAAAGTCACTTGGGATCCTTGACAAAAATATCTCAGCTACAAAACAAGCTCCACTGTTATTTTGTCTTCCAAGGTCACTTGCAAAGCTCAATAAAAGGTTTGCAAACAAAAAGATTTTTTTTCTTTCTCAACTTTAAAATTAGCATCATTATTAGCTTGTATTCTGGAATCAACTAATGTCAAAGTCTAAAAAATCTAAAAAGTACAACGATGATGTGCACATTTAAATGCATACATAGCCAAAAAAGAATGCAAAATTATTATTATTTTTTTAACTCTGCAGGGGTTGGCTTGAGTCTGGAAGAGTCTAACCACTTCCTGCTTCTGTTAAATACATTTTAATAAGGAAAACCAATCAAGGGACAAACAACCAGGGCCAGAAATTGAAAAACAAAACAAACAAAAAAACAATTTAGATCAGGAAAGTCTGGGCTCTGGCATCTTGATAGCAACATAAAAACCCATTTGAGAAGTTGGAACTCAGCAGTGCTGACGTAACAGTTAATTTTTTTTCCTTGAATAAGAAAAAAAATGAAACCAAATTTAAAAAAAAAAAAAAACGTGCACATTGATGCATTATTCAGTTTCATGCTGCGTATCGATTGAGCCGTTTCTCTGCAGACTTGGAAGAGTTTGCTCTGCGCTGATCTCAACAGCGCCTTGGGTGGAAGTTATCGCTTTGCTGTGACTGACGGGAAAAAGCAGGTCATCAGCTATAAAATAAATTAAATTAAAAAAAACGTACAGGAGTGTCACAGCGACAAACACATAGAATGACAGTGACGGTGAGCGTTGGAGACAGAGGAGGCCCTAAAACTGTTTCTCAGTCTGCCAAACTGGACTGCAAATAACAAACCTGCTGAGCATGAATGAGTTTAACCAAATGAGGGAATGAGATCATAGCTGAGGCAGGCGGCAGCAGGCAGCAGGGTTGGTTGGGAAGAGGAAAAATATTCGATGTGGAGGAACGCCAGGACAAAAATATGGTAATGGGTGTAAAACTGCAAGATTAACATCACACTGGATGCTTTGCTTTACTGGAAAATGGAACTGGGTTCTACAGAGAGGAGCTACATGCACAACTATCATCCTGTAAACAGTTTGCAGAAGGGACTGTACTTAAAAACGGATATTTCGTTGAATTTTAGTCTGGATGTTAACATAGAGTCACATTTACTAAACTAGAATCAACGTCGGGATGAATCTCGTTTGTCATGTTAAAAGTACATTTCCTGTGGTAATGCTAAGATGGTCTACATTGTGGCCATTAATTCATCCATCCATCCATCCATTTTCTTGCACCCTTGTCCCTTAGTGGGGTCGGGAGTTGCTGGTGCCTCTCCAGCTG